>JARPMJ010000508.1:0-261639 GCA_033366665.1 Phoxinus dragarum
AAATATTCAAAAATATGTCAGATATAGCATGAAACACAGATATTCCGATTGTCAAATATGTGCATGTGGATGTGTTTGGTTGTTTAAACACTTTTATAACGATCGCGTTAGTTGAGCTGTATGCGCGATGGGCGGCGCCATGTTAGTTTGTGCTGGATTTATAACACGTCAATTCCTCCACTTCTCACGAAATACATGAAAGTAAGTGGCAGGTTAACTGGGAGAAGAATAGGGTAAAATGTAAAGCTACTTACACATTGTGTATCTGATATGAATAAAACATGTCGTCTTATTATGATGGAAAGGATTATTATTGTTGCTTCCATAGACATCGGTGTGTATTTTACAAACTCAAATTCATTGGTTTGCTAGTACTTATGTGATTTTAAATGCCTGAAACCTAAAATAAACATTATGTGGTTGAAAACACTGAATAGTTGTGATATATGACAAGCGCGAGCACGTCCATCTCTGGCTCAGAGCCAGCCAACGCGCGAAAGCACATTTGAATTTAGCAGTTGATCACGTGATGCGCTGACCGTTCTAATCACACCGGTGTGATCGTACGCTCCAGGGACCAGCCAAGACTGATCACACGGGTGTGATCGTACGTGCGAAAGGGTTAAAGCATATTTGTATTGTTATGTTCTTAAATATACTGTAAAAACCAGTTTTTTTTTTACAAAAAATAATTTCACACTTGTGTTAAGTGCATTCCATGCTAGTTGAACTACTAAAAATACGTTGAAGAAAATGTGGAAACCGATTGCACATATTTTTTAAGTCTCCATAGCTTAAAATGGCAGATTAAAACCATGAAACCAGATCAACGCTGCGGGGGCGCCGGGAACAATCGTGCTCAGGCTCGGACCGCAGCAAACGAGCCCAGTCTAAAAGCCCCCTAAGACAACTGAGAAACCCTTACCTTAATTTTCCTGGAGTGCCTTAAGCTGTTTGCCTGCTTCTTCCAGCAGCCATATCACCCTGTAGCCCAAGACTGGTCTACCACTGAAGCTAAGCAGGGCTGAGCCTGGTTAGTACCTGGATGGGAGACAAAGATGGCGCCCGTCCTGGCAAGCCATCCGCTTCGCTCCTTTGCTGTTGAGTCTGTTTTGCTCCTACTACTTTTTGCCTTTCAATATATATCCGCTCTGCTGGCATATGATCGCCAAACCCTCCTTGACCTCAGGGCTTGGTCAGAGACCCTGTTGCCATCTGATTGCCCTCTGTTCAACCAGCTAACACCGGTGCTGGCGGATATCCCCGATCACCTGCGCCGTATGCCCACAGTCCCTCCTCGGAGGGACCGCAACAGAAAATCTTGCTCCAACGGATCCTATGGATCCGAACACCAGCGATGGCTATCGTGCCCACCACCCCTGAGAAAGCGTTTTAGAAGATGTGGGAAACGTGCCAGTATGATTGCCCGACTAAAAGCTCATTTGAGAGTTTCCTCTTTGGCTGAATTGCCAATTGCCGGACTTTCTCCCCCTGCCCGGTTTGTATGCAGCCGATGGATCCGCCCTGTCTTCCCGGAGCCATTGGCGATGCTTGCTCCAGCGAACGGACCCGCTACCCTAATGCAGCTTAAAGCTGGAAACTTGCGGAGAAAGTTTACTTGCATCCAGCCTCCCGACGCCGGCCCTGTCTTGTCCGTCTGGTCTGCTGCCCTTCCTGTCACGTCGCAGACACGTCATCAGAGCGCTGCCATCATGGTAAGGAATATCGCCGAGAACATCGCGAGACTACAGCACGCTGAGTATGATGGAAGGCGTGGAGTGGATCTCAGCCTGCTCCACCCCATCCAGAGGTCTACTGACCATAAATCCCACATCAAAACTGAACCTTTTAACGTCCAGTCCCTGTCAAATAAATCTAGCTTGATACATGATCATATACTCGAGAAAGATATTGATCTGATGTGCCTCACTGAGACCTGGCATCAACCTGAGGTTTTTTCATCATTAAATTAAGCTTGTCCCCCTGGATACAGTTACCTGCACAGGGCTCGCTGCACTGGCCGAGGTGGTGGCCTGGCGGTAATTTACCGCAACGCTCTCAAGCTTTCTCCTCTGTCTCTACCTGATGTGTCCTCTTTTGAATATCTGGCTTTCAAGTCAAAACCCCCCTCCAAGATAAATGCAGTACTGGTCTACCGGCCGCCCAAACCTCACCCATTCTTTATCACAGAGATTCATGACCTCTTCACCTCTTTCTGCTCTCTATCCTCCAAGAATATTATGCTTGGCGATATGAACATTCATATTGAAAATCCCTCTTCCCCGTTGGCAGCTGAATTTCTAAATGTACTGGACTGTCTCAATCTCACACAGCATGTTGATGCTCCTAATCACACCAGGGGGTGCACTTTGGACCTGGTTATTTCTGACTCTCCTTCCATTAAAAATCTGTTGGTATATGACCTGGGCGTTTCTGATCACAGCATCATCTCCATGGACGTTTCCTGCCCGTCACCCCTCCCTAAGCCTAAACGCGGTATTCATTTTTGCAATATAAAAAAGATTAACCCTGCCATCTTGTTCTTTGATCTCAAACTGCTGGCCGCAGTCTACCATCCATTAGTCAACAAATCAGTTGAACACTACAACTATTCTCTTCACTGCCTCCTGGATACACATGCCCCCCTCAAAACAAGAACTGTGTCTTTCTCCCGTTCTGCCCCCTGGTTCACGGATGAACTGCACAAGATGAAGGCTGTTGGCCGTGCCCTTGAGAGGCGTGTCAAATCATCTGGCCTGGTGGTACACAAGCTGGACTACAAACATCACCAGAAGGCCTACACAGCAGCCCTTAAACAAGCCCGGTCTATCTACTACTCCAACATTATCAATAACAGTCCAGGAAATTCCAAACAGCCACCATAAATCATCTCCTTAATCCCAAAAACCAAACCCATACAGAACCCACAGCAGAACTCTGCAACAGGATTCTTGTATTTTTCAAAGATAAGATCAACTCCATCCGGTCTCAGCTTTCTGGCTCCCCAGCTCCATCTCTGCCATCTGCCTGCTCACAACCCCCTCTTTTCAGCACTTTCACTACAGTCACACAGATTGAAGTCGAGGGTCTCATCAAAAAGATGAAGACTTCCACCTCTCCACTGGACCCCTTCCCTACAGCACTCATCAAATCAAACCTGTCGGCCATTAGTCCTATCATTACACAAATAATAAACCATTCATTAATCTCTGGTCATGTCCCACCCCCACTCAAAACTGCCGTTATCAAACCTCTCCTGAAGAAACCCAACCTCGACCCATAATTCCTCTCCAACTATCGGCCCATCTCCCATCTTCAATTCCTGTCCAAGGTGCTTGAAAAAGCTGTTGCTGCACAGCTACAGGAACATCTACAACGTCATTCACTGTTTGAAACATTCCAATCTGGTTTTCGTACTGCTCATAGTTCAGAGACAGCACTGTTGAGGGTAACCAATGACCTTCTCATTTCTGCAGATTCTGGATCCCCCTCTCTGCTCATTCTCCTTGACCTTTAAGCGGCCTTTGATACTGTCGACCACCATATCCTACTAAGCCGTCTCCATACTGACATTGGTCTCCGTCACTCCACACTGGACTGGTTGACCTCATACCTCGCTGACAGGACATAGTACGTCCGCCTGGGATCAGCCAGGTCCCGAACAGCCCCTGTCACTTGTGGTGTCCCCCAAGGATATATCCTATGACCCCTGCTCTTCATTCTATACATGTTGGCATTGGGTTGTATCATCAGCCGTCACGGCATCTCTTTTCACTGTTATGCTGATGACACCCAGTTATACCTGTGAACTGACTCAAACCTATGCTCTACCCCAGTCCTTTCATCATTATCCTCTCTCTAATCAGATTCTGCTCCCTCTTCACCATCATCTCTAGCCCTCTCAAACTGCCTGGAGGAGATTAGGCCGTGGGTGAGTTATAATTTCCTCCAGTTGAACAGCTCTAAAACTGAAGCCATACAAATCGGCACCCCTCATCAGGTCCAGTCATCACCCATAACCACTATCTCTTTCTCCGGTCAAGATATCCCCCTCTCAACTACTTTTACCAACCTCGGTGTGAAGCTGGACCCACAACTGACCTTTGCAAATCACATCAAACATCTGTACAAAACCTGCTTTTTTCATATCAAAAACATTTAAAAACTCCGCCCCTTCCTCACTTTCTCTGACGCAGAAAAACTCGTTCACGCCTTAATTTCCTCCAGGCTGGATTACTGTAACAGCCTGCTTATCGGTATACCAAATAAACACCTTCATAAACTTCAATTCATACAGAACTGTGCTGCCCGAACTCTGATGAACTCAAATATGAAAACATCACTCCTATTCTTCAGAAGCTCCACTGGCTCCCCATAACCTCAAGAATTCAATACAAGATCGCCCTCATCACCCATCTTTGCATCTATAACAACGCCCCGAAATACCTCAAAGACCTCCTTACCCCTCACCAATCCACCCATAACCTCCGGTCCCAAAGCACTGTTTTGTTCAAGCAGGCGTTCTTAAGTTGACTCCTCTATTAGCTGTCTTTTCTTGTGTATTTTATCACTTGTTTTTTTATAATCTCATTTTAATGTGGTTTCTGTAGCAGTTTGAGATTATTTTATGTAAAGTGCTTTACAAATAAAATGTATTATTATTATTATTAATCCTAAGAAAACCAGGTTGCTGCTGGAAGAGGTGTTAGTGAGGCCAGCAGGGGGAGCTCAGCCTGTGGACTGTGTGGGTCCTAACGCCCCAGTGTAGTGATGTGTGTTGGGTCCGAGTCCACCTTTGTCGAGTCCGAGTCGAGTCCAAGTCCTTAACAACCGAGTACAAGTCCAAGTCCGAGTCCAAAGAGGGTCGAGTCGGACTTGAGTCCGAGTCCTTAACATCCGAGTCCGAGTCGAGTCCGGCCGAGTCCACAAAGATTTAAATGATTTGAAATTGACCTTTCACAAAGACCCGCCCCTCTTGGTTACTGTTGCTACGTCCGACAAGCCATTCCTCTCTCACTCCACATGTTCTCGGTCGGAGCAAAGAGGACAATAACAATGTGCCAACAGACAAGACAGAGCAGGGTACTTTTGGTTTGAAATAAAGTCTCAGCTTTCAATTTTTTTAATTTTTATGAAATTCAAACGATAAATACTGTTTTGTGGTGCTTTAATGTGTAGGCCTCAGTTCAAGCAGCACGTGAACTGATAATCTCTTCTAGTTATAGCACAAATTTCTAAAAAAGAAATCAATACACACTATTTTTCAAGTTCAAGTCCACTGCCTTTAATCTACTAACTGATTTGGTTTGTTTGTCGAACAAAAATGGCGTGTATCTGCATTATAATTGGTCAGATCACCTGTCAATCAAATCCCGGCGAAAGGTCTCAACACTGAGCTCTTAAATTAATATTTTAAACCTTACAAAATGATTGCAATGTATAGTTACAGTCATACGTTTACCTATTGTACATCTTTTAGAATCTGCAAGGTAATGCTTAATAATGCAACACGATGCAGTAAGAGCCAGGGGTAAACTTTTGAGCAAGATGATGATGTTTAAATTTTTCTTATTGTGTTATACATGCTAATATCTTATTTAGCCTCTGAAGGGTTGGACTAAATTAATGAATGCATTTTTAAACAAATAAGACCAATTTACACCAATGATCCAGTTCAAAAGTTTACACCTCTTGGCTCTTAACGGATGCTTCCTTCTTGTGCATCACTAAATGTTTGCAGGGTTTGTAATAGTTGTGTATGAGTCCCTCAGTTGTCACCAGTGTGAAAGTATGGATCTTACAATCATAGTCACTGCTAGTAAGGAGTCAAATATGCAGAAGATGCTGGAAAAGCAAAGAATGTGCAGGAGCTGGATGATTTTTCCTCAACCATTAAAAAAAAGAAAAAGAAAAAAAAAGTTGTGGATCATTCAGGTAATGACACAATATTAAAATCGAGCCTATGTAATTTGTCTTTATTTTGTGTTTGTATTTTATTTAGGCTATTAAACATCTGTTATGTGAAAAAGCTTTTTCAGGGCAGTACTAAATAGAAACAATGTGTATGATCCGTCTTATTAAAAAACATATAAAAATAACATTTTGGAGATTCTGCAAGGAGTATGTAAACTTATGACTAAAGTATAAATGCAACAAAAATTATAACATTATTAGACGCCAAAATGTTGCTATGGTTATCACGTTCTTATGTTGCTATGTGTCAAATCATCGCAATTTCATGACTCAATGGACAAAAATTAAGTGGATTCAATCCCACATTTAAATGCAGTTATCACTATTTATAATTTACAGTGTGAACGTAACCACTGGTCCTCTAGAAGTATGAAAAACAAAACTATTTAGATTGTCAACAGCGCTCCCTTTAAGCCATCACTTACCGCGTTCGGCACTCTCCCTAAAACTCTCGTCATAAACACTGACTGAAGTTGTCCGCACTGCACAGTGAATATCTTATTTATATTGCGTCTAGAGAGACTTTGTTGTTTATGAGGGGATTTGCGAAAGGATAAAGCTCGTGCTGATTCTGAACATACATTTTGAGCGAATTATTCGCATGCGGACTCTAAAACGCCTCTGATTTGCCACTGTGTTTATGCACTTAACTGTGATTGGCTACAATGCTCAACGCTGAAACAACGTTGTTTCGTTTCGTTTTTGAATAAAAAAAATCACAAAATTTCGTTTTGTGTCATCCAGTGCCTGGACTCGACTGGACTCGGACATTTTTCCGAGTCTAAAATGTCCCGAGTCCGTGTCAAGTCCGAGTACAAATTCATTCGAGTGCGTGACAAGTCCGAGTCCATTCAAAATTGGACTCGAGACCGGACTCGAGTCCGAGTCCGAGTTCGAGTACCCCAACTCTAGGACACTATACCATCAAAGAGCACCGTCCTTCGGATGAGACGTAAAAACCGATGTCCTGATTCTCTGTGGTTATTAAAAATCCCATGACACTTCTCGTAAAGAGTAGGGGTGTAAACCCGGTGTCCTGGCCACATTCCACCCATTTATCCATACCAATCATGGCCTCCTAATAATCCCCATCCATTGAATTATCTGGTGTGTGGTGAGCACACTGGCGCCGTTGTACTGTGGCTGCCGTCGCATCATCCAAGTGGATGCTCACACTGGTGGTGGTTGAGGAGAGACCCCAACATGATTGTAAAGCGCTTTGGATGTACAGTAGTACTTATGAAAACTCTATATAAATGCCTCATTCTATTCTATTCTATTCTATTCTATTCTATTCTATTCTATTCTATTCTTCCATTGTGTACCATTTATAAAATCAGATAATGAATTCACAAAAGCATTTAACATGTAAACTTTGAAAGGTAAAAAGGTCAGAGCTGTCATTTTTAAATTAAACATTGGTCATGTCCTGGAGTCGAGTTGCCTAAACAGAACCATTATGTTAACGTCCCCCTATGATGAAAATCAAGCTTTTAATGTTTTTTTTATGTCTATGTGGTGTTTATGCTTTAAGACAAACCATGTACAAATGCACAAGTCAACACCGTTGCTGAGAATAAATGCAGTTTGAAATTGCTGGGGTTTCTGAAGTCACTACCTTGTAACCAATCATTTCAACGTGATCATCAACGAGTGGATCTCTGAGCTGGTGTGAGTGAGAGGGGGTGAGGCTTATTTACATATTCATAGAACTAGCAGTTAGTCAAGGGGCAATCAATTAAATTTTTTTGTATCAAATTAGAACAATCTACAAATACAGAATACGGTTTATAAACCGCCATAGTGAAGGAGACTCGAGCAGCAAACACTATAAGTAATACCATACTAAACAGCCAGCCTGACACAAACATTATAGCCCACAAATGCTTTGGATGTTTCACTGGTTTCTCTCATTGTGGCTTGTTAGGCACTGGAGCACAACATGGGACCATTTATCCCACAAATAGTTGCCATCAGATGGACAATTTTGGCTATTATTGCCATAAGCCTGTTGTTTCCAGGTTTTAGAAAGGCCATTATGAGGGGCAGCTGTATAATATGGTAAATAAATGTGTTGTTTTGCTCATAGGCCACAGCTACATAATGACCCATTCTGATGTACACATATGGACTGATGGCCACCACACCAGACAGAAAACAAGGTGTGCAAAAAAGAAAAAAACATAATAAACAAATATCTGAAAGTATTTAGAACACATTACACTTTTTTAGTCAATAAAATCCTGTACATTTTAAAGGAATAGTTTATAAATCATAATTTGTTCACCCTCATGAAACTCCAAACCTGCTTGACCAAGAGTTGTAAAGGGCTAACAAGGCTTAAAAGCCATATAAAATAGTAAAATTAAGCAGTGATAAGGTGCTTACACACCATTTGCAAACTATTAAGTTTAGTTAATTAATTGTTTATATTGTAGTCTACATTGTTAATACATTAATATGCTATACACAAATAGTAAGGTCTTAATTAATTGACATTTTGATAAACAAATTATTAGCTTTAAAGAGTTAGATAATGATTTGTTAACTTATTAACTGTAAAAAACGTTCTCACTTTAGATTAGATCACAGAACATCATTAAATGTAATTAATCTTTATTGGACATTAATTGCATTAGTATTAAGTGTTCCTTAAAATGTTAACAAATGCATTAACCCTTTAACTATCACCCCCCTTTTTGAGAATAGATATTAAAATGCAATATTCAATCTTAATGTATCAAATAATGAGACTAAGATTAATACTTGCATGTCTCGCCCATTTTAATTAAACTGTCCTGATGCAATTTGTTGAGGCTCCAGTTGATCTTGGTTGAAGTTGTTTTGATGAGAGAGAACCAGTTGGAGTCAGAGTCTCTTTGGTGATTGAAAAGACAAGGCCGCAGCCTGGCACAAGCTTGGGGGTCCTTTCGGGACTTCTAGTTCAGCATCATCTACCCATTAGGACTTCTCAGGAAGGACCTAAAGAGAAAGCCCCGTTCACACCGTTCAATGGAGCGGTGGCGACTTCCGGCGACACGAGCGACAGTGACCGTTGGCGACAGAATGTGGGCGTGTCAAGTGACGGGAGACAAGCGACAAAAGTTCAGAAATTTCAACTTTATGCAAATGAGAAGCGATTTTCGTGAGCGGCAACCAATAGGAAAGAAGACTTTCAGTGGAGCTCACGTTACGTCACCGTCTCGAGTGCAGGCAAGACAGAGTTTGAGGGCTATTTCACTATATGATTTGACTAACCACATTCATGGATATAATAAAATGATGCATGGAAAAGAAACTGTCGACAGCCTCAATGAGTTTAATTCATGCATTTATAGTTCAAGTTTTTGATGCAAGTTTAGCACTGCTGCAGTTCACTTTATAGTTTCCCCTGCATTGTGTTGACTATTAGAGACAAGATAATTTATTATTTGTCAAATACGAATGGCGTTTTAGTAATTTATGACCGTATGAGTGAGTTTAATTTGTTGCTTGATCAATCGTTAATCTAGTAAATGATTTAATCCACTGAATACTGCTGTGGTAATATAAAAACACTCTCCCAACAGCATACTGTTTCTTTTGAGCCTATAATTTCTAGTCAAATTAAAATTATATAGTTTTATCACTTGTGATGGTATTTAGTATAGATATGGCCAGACGTCCAGTCAACCTATAACATTAGAGCGACAGCACTACCAACGCCCACAAGCGACTTCACAGTACAGAGACTAGCGACATACAGCGACAAAATCGCTGGCGGTGTGAACGGGGTTTTAGGCGTCGGAAGTGGCGTACGCCTCTTTCAGGGCCTGTTTTGTGCGTACGCAACGGTTAAATGAGGCCCCTGAGCTGGATGATGACATCTCAGTTTACTGCTTTATAGTTGAAATAAAATTATTTAATAATTGTTGATCTTTACATTGGATCTGAATCAACACTAAACTGACTTCAGCTGAACAATGACACTATTTTCTTTTAGAGCCGCTGAACAACCGGTATTAACTCTGTTTGCATCATTGAATAATTTTCCTCTTTTCACTGTAAAGCTGCTTTGAAAGAATCTGTATTGTATAAAGCGTTATATAAATAAAGCTGACTTGATTTGACTTGACTAAGTGAGTGTGTTGGACCTTGTATATCAGCCTGTTGTGAGTTGAGTTGAAGTGATTTTGAAAAAGATCATCTGAAAAGATAAAGACAAGAGAACGCATGCTAGCTTTAGAATAATCCATGACTTTTCCATAAAACCTCATGGGTAAAAGGAGCCCAAATAGCTGCTCCTCAGGACTGAGAGTTAAATGCTGTGTGTAGGTCAAATTCTTAATTTTACCTTCAGAGCCCTACGGAGATGGGGTCACAAGCGTTGTTTGGTGGGGGCGTGCAATTCCATGCCATTTCACTTTCCTTGATTAAGATTTGTGGCTGAAAGAGAAATGGACAGAGAAGAGAGGCACTTTAATTTGTATTCTGCTTGAGAGAGGCCACTAAGTCCTTGGGAGGGTTTATACTCTGATGTGAATGACAAACTCAAATCAAAAAGCATAGTCAGACAAACTGAGCCCTTACGTCTGCCAAATAACTAACAGTAGAAGAGAGGACAACAATAGCAGAGAAAGAGAAGAAGAAATGGTTAAATTTGTACATTTCTCCTGATGCTGGTTTTCATATATTATAGGAGTGGATAGACCAAAAAACTACAAATTCTTTCTTCATATCATTCAAATTCAGAAAATATTATTGCAGCACTTACAATAATGTTATTATAGATCTCATTTTATTTAATATATGATATCTACCATCTGAATCTAACCATGTCATGTGAACAAATAAAAACAGCAGTAGGGGCACGTTTTACCCCGAATACCATACTTTTACATATTCTTCCGTTATTGAAAAACTTGCTTTAATTAGTTTGAACAAAACTGGAAATCATTCTGAAGACCTTTGTATCAAAATATATTCAGTAATTTTATCGATTCTCATGTGCTACTTAAATCTACAACATAAATAAAAAATAAAAAAAATGATAAAATGAGCGCAGAATCAACTTTGCGCGATCCCGTGATCGGATCAAGGATCAGCCAAATTTCCACGTGTTTCTTGAAGAAAAAATAATTCTACACATTTATGTTGTTATTTCATGAAAACATTTGCCTCCTCTGCAGCTCAAAATCTGTTATCTATTCCATATATTTGACATATAGCACATTGTGTTTGATTAGGATGCACAAAAGAGGTGTGTTCCATTCAACCACATGTGCCTTGCAAAGTAGACTTGCAATATTAAATGAGATTCCAATCCGAAAGGAGCATACATGTTCAGTTTGCCACTGCAGAAGGGCACTGCGATGGCACAAGAAATAAGCAAACACCAATACATTGCTTCACAGGAAGTGGTGAGGGAAAATTACCCAAGTCACTGCGCATCACTCCAGTATAAGTAAGTACATGCAGTTAATTATTTTTACTCAGTCAGTACTTAAATGTATAATTACATTGTAACATGGACACCTTAAAAGCATATCTATAATGTGTTTAATAATTGTATTTTCATACTTTACCCCATTTAAGCCACCGGCAACTATAGTTGCCGCTGTGTATAGTTGTCATTTTCCTTTTGTAAGTATTTTTCTAGATGTTATCCATGTTTAATGTCTCAGTGACATGCAAGCAAACAACCAAGTAAAGGATTTCAAGAAGTAAAAAAAGGTATTCACTTCCTTCCTGTCACATGAGGCTGTCAACTTCCTATCCCTACTTCCAGGAAGCATGGCAAAGGCAAACCCTCCCAAAGAAAGGTCATTTTCATGTTAATAATACAATTTTTTTTGTTGACATATGTATATCTACATAATCATGAAGGTCTCTAGAATCACCCAAACAAAACAAATCTTACAAGAGATCTATAGTTTTTTGTATACTTAGTCAAAAGTCCAAGCGGCAACTATAGTTGCCGGTGGGCAAATGCCTTGTAAGTACATATATCATGGGAAAATGGATTATACTGTGTTAATAGGTTAATAAATCAAGGTTATTGGTCTTGTTTAGTGCATAAACATAACTTAACCCTTTAAATGACATCTGTATGCACTGTTATTTTTGTTATTTGCCATTTTGTTATTTGTTTGTTATATAGATATATTTTTTTCTTCATTCTATTTATTTCTATTAATTTATTTATTTTCATTTAACTTTTTGATACACAATGCCCTGGTATGGCTGCACTTTGTTCTGAACTATTTTCCACCACTTTAACCCTTGTGCGTGTTTCGTTTGTGGTTTACAGTCGGGCTGTTTGGAGTCTTAGAGACCCCAGGCAACAAAATGTAGGCTAATATTGTAACAAAAAAATTGTTTTTTGTTTTTGTGTATTAATGTTTTTACTTCACATTTGGACATTTTTACTCCACAAAATGTATAAAAATAAATGTAAAAAAAATATTTTTAATATATAGAAAAATATTTTAAGATATAAAAAAAAACATTTGACATTTTTTTTGTCAAATTCACCTTATAAAAGACCTACATTTCTAAATTTCATTCATTAAGATAACATGGATAATTTGACATGGTTTAGTGTAAGATTTTTGCCCATATTTCGGAAAATTCCGTTTTAAAAGTAAAAAAATATATCACTTTAACCAGTAGATGGCTGCAGAGCTCTAAAAAACATCTTTCACAAATTTTTCCAGTTAGATTCATATCTACATATTATTATTAATTCATAATATGTATTTGAATACAACTGGAAAAAGTTGTGAAAATATGTCTTTCAGTTAGTCAAATAGCAAATAGCCATCTACTGGTTAAAGTGATAATTTGTTACTTTAAAAACTGCATTTTCCTAGCCTGGGAAAACCCAGACCATTTCCGGCAAATTTAGATTTGCTCTGCAAGTGGGTCTGGCAAAGAGCCCATTGAAACCCATTTCCAATCCGTCGAAATCGCGGCACCAATCAGAAACGTTGGGGCGGGCTTTACACGATGACGACAGAGCAGCGACGGTGACGCAGATTTTGTACATTACAGAGATGGATGCCACCGTGGAACATCACAACATCACTCGTTCGAATCAGCTATCGCGTCTGTTTCAAGCGATTTAAAATTGTAATTTTTGTCAAAACCCGACCAAAAAACAGCACTCGAAGCCTTCATATCTAAAAAAGATGTGTTTGCTGTCTTACCAACTGGATTCGGAAAAAGTCTGATATACCAGCTTGCCCCGTTGGTTAAACGAATCGCTCTGATTGGTTTTAGATCTATCCAGTTGCGCCCAGAGCCATTTGAGCGATGTCCGTTGGTGACGCCCCTGTGGAAATGAATGGAGCTTTGCCAGACCCTAACTCAGTTACAACTGAGAGTGGTCTGGGTTTTCCCAGGTTAGCATTTTCCAAAAGATGTGCAAAAATCTTACACTAAACCGTGTCAAATTATGTTATCCATGAATGAAAGTTAGAAATGTGGGTCAAAAAGACCCCGAACAGCGCACAAGGGTTAAGACAAATGGATGTATTGTTTGTTGTGTTTTAAGATTTAAGAATCTCACTAACACCTCTTCCATGATGCCAAATGTTCTCCTCCTATTCATATTTTACATTGAGGGGGTGCATACAACATATTTGCCCACCGGCAACTATAGTTGCCGCACATTCAAATACGATTTTCAAGAAAAGAAAAAAAAAAACCTGGGGAAAATAAATGCAGAATATGTTCATATAGGACACTATTAACACGACTATATGCATGAAACCATTCAGAAAAATTTGGGCACAAATGGGTTTTAATCAATTTATCATTTCTACATGAAGTATTGCATTATTTTTAAACCAGTTATTTAGGAGTTGTCAGTGGTTCACAAGATCACTTAGAAAGTGTAAGTAAATTCTTAATATTTAAAGGGGTGGTAAAGTATGATTTCCCTTTTCTAACTTTAGTTAGTGTGAAATGTTGCTGTTTGATCATAAAACAACATCTGAAAAGTTACAACGCTCAAAGTTCAAAGCAAAGGAAGATATTTGATTTTAAAGAAAAGGACTACAACAAACAGCTGGTAGGGACTACACGGCATTCCACCTGGGTTAGTGACATCAGCAACCCTAAAATGTACATAAACCCTGCCCCCGGGAACACGCAGTCCATGTTGAGAATAGGAAAAGTTGTTGTATAAGAGTACATTTGTGAGTCAGCTCAAACTGTAGCATCCATCTTTTCACATGCAGTAGAAAGTCACTCTGTGTGCATCTCACAACAGTTCCTATACGAGCAATTTATATATTACCATGACAGAATATCATCAGCAACATAAATTCATCAACTAACCATTCAGAGACGTCCTGTTGCTTCTACATGTTGTCACTTCTTCTTGAGTCTCGCCATCTTTGTCTGACTCCGTTTTAACATTAAAGGCAGAACAGTTTCTGTCATTTTAGTGTGTCTGCGTGAGGTAATCTCAGCTGCAAACACACATGAGCTCTTGAAAGCCCGCCCCCTACAGCAGCTCATTTGCATTTAAAGGGCCAGGCACAAAACGGTGCGTTTTTGCAAACCCTCAAAAAGTGACAAATTTAACATGCTATATAAAAATATCTGTGGGGTATTTTGGGCAAAAACGTGCACAATAAATGCTTTATTAACATGTATCTATACTTAGTTAATGCAGGTAGGTAGTTATAAAGCATTTAGTAGTGGTCAGTTACCTATGTTTGTGAGCTCATCTAATGTGAGGACTATTCATGCCTTGTAAAGCATTTCCAATGGAGATTTAAAGGTTGTTAATATTTCTTTTTTCTGTATCACTGTGTTGTGTTCGTTTCTTTTTTCAGTTTAGAAGACAAATGAGCCTTTAAATCTCCTTTGTAAATGCTTTACAAGTCATAAATTGTCCTCACTTTAGATGAGATAACAAAAAAAGGTAACTGACCACTACTAAATTCTTTATAACTACCTGAATTTACTACATTTACTTACCATTTCTAAATGATGACTGACAACTACCAAATAACTGGTTTGTGAATAATGCTATACTTCATTTAGAAATGATAAATTGATCATTAATAAATTATGACAACACATTTATTAAACACATTATAGATATGCTTTTAAATCAAGAATCAATTATCTATAGCTGTATTTATAAAGTGCTTATAAATGTCTATTAATGATTTATAAATTATGAAGTATCTGTTTACTAATGCTTAACTAATGATTAGTGTGCAGTTATTATAAAGTGTTACCGAATATTTAAATCACCAGTTAAATGAGTAACTGGACAAAGTGCACTGGCAAGTCAAGTCAAGTCAAGTCATCTTCATTTATATAGTGCTTTTAACAATGTAGATTGTTTCAAAGCTGCTTTACAGAGATAAATGTATAATTTAAGGTAACAGAGATTGTTTTGGCTTTATAGCGTTTCTTAATTTTTTTTATTTTCCAGCTAAAGTTAGTTTTGATTGATTCACTTTCGCCAAAATGATGATTTGTTATTAAATTATAGGGGCCGCTAAGACGACACCATTCTCTCTAAACAGACATTAAACGCGAACCTGTGAGAAACGCTGATGGCGTTCACATGCGGATTAATAATTGATTCTATAGTTATCTGCGTTTGAATATATGTGTGCAGGTTTGTAACTCCCAACAAACCATGCCTAAACAAACTACAGTACTTGTCTTGCCTATAAATTTTGATAAAGTATTTTATTTTATCACTTCGGGGTAGGTACGCAAACCGAATTTTCCCACAATGCTTTATCTATAGAGTGGTAAAGGTATCCTCCATAGGGAGAGGCTAGTTGGCACTTCAGCACTGCGTTGTCATCGGCTCCAGGCGAAGGTCCTTCGTCAGATCTAAATAGGGCCTGGATCCGGCTGACCAAATCTATGCAGCCTAACATTGAATTATAGAAGTCGATAATGTATTATGTGAATGCTAGGTCAAAGAGATGTGTCTTTATTCTAGCTTTGAACTGACAGAGTGTGTCTGCTTCCCGGACAATGGTAGTGTAACAAGGGTGTGCCAACTGCCACAAAGAGGCCTCAAAGATATTACCAACAGTAGCAGCACCACTGCTCTGAATGTACCGGCAGATGGAGGTGTAAAAATGAAGTGACGTGATGAAGTCAAAAGTTCAGTGTTTAATCCAATAAATGCAACTGGTATTTACAGTGAAAATCCCCCCCCCCAAAAAAAAAAAACAAAAAAAAAAAACCTTGTTTTAAGTTATCTGTAAACCAACTTTGCCTATGCCAATAAATTGCCCCAAAAACAGAGCAATAACTTAACAACCACTCACTCTACGAGCCCCCTAACAACACTGAGGCGCCTTCTTAAAAAGGCTAAGCCCCTCCTACTTGGACCAAACCACTTGGTAATTGACCGTTCGCAAAACCCCGCCCTCGAACGGTTCTCGTCCAATCCTAGCTCTGCAACTGTAACTAAGGAGAAGGACCTCCGTCAAACATTGCGATTTCAGCAAGATAGTGAAACTATGCGCCTATGGCACTGAGGTCTGCACAGGCTTAAAACTTAAGCCCGAACCCGGCCCGTACCCAAAATAATTTAACCTGACCCGACCCGAACATTATGGTTATTTTTTAAGCCCGACCCGAGATCCGTTTCTCACCTTTTTATATTTGTATATACTGTATTTTATGATTTTATGAGTACTCCAAAACCAATCACTTAATGTATGGAGCTCAACCCAGCCATGTGTCTGGTTCTCAATTATTTGATGGGCGTAGTAACAATAACTAAGGGGCGTGGCTTTTGCGAACGGTCAATTAAAGATAAAGAAATTGAAGCAAGACCAAACAAAAATAGATATAACAATAACAAAGAGATAAACTGTTAGAATAATACAAAAAAATATAAATATTGAAAACAAAACAAACTCATTTAATTATTCATGTTGAACAATGTTTAACAAAGAATCAAACATAATCCCCATCTCCCCCTCACACATGAGAACAATTAACTGTGCCTACTATTGGCGGGAAAGAGGTATTCAAAAATGGTGGCAGTTACTGTGACCGGGTTTTGTCTGTTTGGTAAGGTAAAATTTACCAGTATGTAAGTATGACAATTTATTATTATGTAAGTGGTTAATTGGAATAAATAAACATTTAATGGTTACCGGTCTTATTTGAGTTCTTAACAATACATACATCAACAAAGAGAAATTAATAACTCAGTAAATGTTAAATTACAGAAAAAGGGCATGGTGAGGACAGGTACAACAGGAAACAATACACTATCAGTAACACACATATATCTACATTAACTGATGTTAACATATGCGCAAAACAGATAGTGTGTTAGGATGTTAGTGTGAAAAGTGTATATGTAACCCAGTAAAATACAATTCTTCAGTTAATGGATTATCTCAATTTATTAATTTTTATTTAGTTCTAATCCAGATCTAAAATGTGAATTAAATATACATTTCAGTATAGCCTAGTATGTTTAAAGGTGTGTGTTCCTTTAAGAACGTTCGTTCCTATTTCAAGTTTGATTGCGATGTACATGTGCAAAATGTGGCATTAACCAACAAGTTAGGTGTTTTATAATTTTATTGGTTTATGTGAATTAAGTGTTTTGTCACTGGTGTTTTGTCTAATGTGAGTGGTTGTTCAAAAGAGATGAGAGACGATGTTGACAAGTGCAGGAGTTCAGTTAGAGACAGGAGAAAGTGAGAGACGCACTTGCGGTAAGAGAGTGAGTTGATTAATGATTTACAAGTTTAAAAATCTTGAACTGTAATGTAGATTGTGTGTGAAGCACTGACACAAGAATTATTCAGTTGTGTTTACTTTGAGATCGCTGCGAGGTTTTTACGGCCGTTCAGTTTTAGTGTCGTTAATCTGCCCTTCAGGTGCGAATACAGGCTGTTTAATTATCTGAACTGATAAGCTAAAGCAACAGTTAAACCACAAGACTAAAGACTGTTAACGCATTTGTCAACGAGGGAGACCTTGAGGACCAGATAGCGCCCCAAATACCCATACTATTTGGGGTTCCTCTGGCGGCGTGGGAGAGAGAGAGAGAGAGAGAGAGAGAGAGAGAGAGAGAGAGAGAGAGAGAGAGGACGAGGAGCTGCGCGAGGCCTGCAAAAGGAGTCCGAAATTGCTGTATGGTTGCACGTGGAATTGAGGTATCTTGGTTTAATTTGTTTTGTGCTCAGGAGAGTGAAGGGGCCATTTTTCAGTTTCCCGGCCACCACGAACCCGAGCCACGATTCAGGCCTGCAACGGGGTGGGTTGTGTGAATGACTGGTGTGTGTGTGTGGGCCCACAGCATTAAATATTGGTTCATTTAAGATTATTCAGTGCACTGAGAATATGATGTAAATATTCAGAGTGTATTTGATATAATCTCTGTGAGTTATTGTATGCATTCATCCCATTAAGCTCATTGGTTCAATCTATACTGAGTGTATTTGACCTAGAGACTCATTTCAGTAGGTCTGTCAACTGAGATATTGCACTTCAGGGGTTAAATTGTGTCAGATTTACTGGAAATGTGATTGTGTGAATACTTCACATACTGAAATTCATTGTTTGAGCTAGTTATCATTCAATAACTCTATTCAAATTAAATCCTTTCTTTTTTTTGTACTTCTACCAGTGTTTTATTCTTTCCAAAGTGTTTATGTTGACTTGATTAGTTAAGGTGCGTATAGATATAATTCTGCATAACTTTCCAAAAGCAAATTATACATTGTGACTTCCAAGGGCCTAACTTCAACATCAGTAGGCATTTAGTTCATGAATCTGGAGCGCTGTCCTACTTAGTTACAAGAAAGACAGGTAGGGGGGCGTTACATAAAGTGGGGGCTCGTCCGGGATCTCCCTCTGGCAAGTCACAAAATAGTTGCTGAAATAAGAAAAAGAAGAATTAAGCTCAACACATACCCTGTAATTGCATTATAAGTAACTGAAAAGTGCATCAACTGTTATTATGGCCAACTGGTGCAAAGATGCTAGCATTGATGAGACTCATGCTTTAATGCTGTTAAATGTACCTGTTCACACAGAAGTGGCTGAAATTGAAGAGGTGATGGAAGCAGTAAAAGCTCTAGGAAGAGTTCGTGTAAGAGACACAAGAGAAGGACCTACTTCACATTCTCTGCTGGTGTTGAGTGAGAGTCGACAAGCCATTAACCCAAAGAGTATACCTCCTGAAGTGTCAAGGGGAGAAAGGAAAGAGCCATGGTCAGTCATAGTAATCCAGACCAAGGAATCTGCATCTGACCCAGCTTCTGGAGGTTTTGCCGAAAAGTTTGCAAAGTTCCTGATGGAAGAAGGAAAGTCTCTTAGTGAGGTACAAGCTTTGATTTCTCCTGACAGTGCCACAGACAGTTCCCCTGAGTCAATTATACGCGCCATGGGTGAGGTCCTGGAAAAGACGGTAAAGCACCCGAGTGACGGCAACACATACCAACGCCTGCGCACGTTTTCAGCCGTAGTTCCAACCCGCATGGGCGAGGAGAATATGGAAAGTTGGATTGACCAAGCCAGGCTGATGATAACTGAGTGTGACTGCTCCGAAGAAGAAAAACGACGCAGAATATTGGAAAGCCTTAAGGGGCATGCATTGGATATTGTAAGAGATGTCAGATTCTCCGATCCTGAAGCGAGTGCTTCGCAGTACTTGGAAGCGTTGGAGAGCCCCTTTGGATCATCTGAGTCTGGTGAGAATTTATACAGGGTACCCGCGGGGTCTTAAAAGCATTGAAAAAGTCTTAAATTTGATCATCTTAAATTAAGGCCTTAAAAGCCTTGAATTTGGTATACAAAGTCTTGGATTTCGTTACAAAGGTCTTATATTTTTTGTCTTTCCTAGGATTAAGTTCATCCCGTAACAAAATTAACTGTAACTAATGTAGGCTGATTAAAAATTAATGCAGCGTAGAGTGCACCTCGCGCTCCACTTCATAGCAGAAAGCGCGAAAGCGTGCGCACCCGTTACTATGGTTACTTACCGGTACTAGGCAAGTGAGGTACAGAATAGTAGCCTAGCCTAGTTTGTCATCTGAAATGGGAAAGTGTTGGTTTAATCCGCTGTGGCCACAAATGCCAGAATTCAATAACTTAAACCCCAAATCAGACATTTTCTGTTAAAAGAACATGTTTTCTACACGGTCTTTTCAATGGTATGTGGCAACCATGCGCGCGCGCTCTCTCTACACTGCTGAAGAAGCGCGGATGATCTGAAAACACAGACAAGCTGGAGTTCAGCGATCTTCATTTGAGATTTTCTAGTTAAATTAAAGTGTCATTCAGTCGGTCTGTGTTCTGTCACGAGCCGTTTGTGCGACTAAATCTGCGATCAAAATGCAGGCTGATATCCAGCAGTGTTTTTAATGTTGATCATATTATACGAGCAATAATGCAATGTTTCCCGAATCCCGAATATCCACACGATTTCAAATGTGACATTGATTTTATACAACAGTTAAAAAAACAACAAAAGGGTAACATTAAGTGATGTACTGCATTTAAAACAGTATAGTCAGGCTTATTGCTCTATTTTGCAACGAAATCTGTGGCTTTGAACGAATCGTGAGATTCAATGAATGAATGACTCGATGACACACTCATAAAGACAGAGAGTTACCGCCACCTACTGGCTATTTTAATATAATATTTGTATTAATATTAAAAGTTTTTTTAACATTGTATATTTATTGAACATGGTTTTATTTAAAGCATTATTCATTTTTTTTTAAAGGTATTATAAAGGTAAAAAATTAAACGGGAATATTGATTAAAGGGGGCAAATATTGTCCCTTAATGGAAAAGCTGTGACTGCAGTCTAAGTGGAAGAGAGGGAGTACCAGGGGGTACGGCACTCAAAAAAATTGGAGAACCACGGAATTATAAAATTGTCTGTCTAAAGACTATAAAATAGCTACCAAAAGTAAAGTAACTGCAGTTTGAGTAAAAGTAATGACTAAAAGTTGACAAATGCAAAGACCTTTAACTAGTCAACTAAAACTATGAAAGACAGAATGACTCAAATGTGACTAAGACTAAAAATTAACACTGGCCTACACACACGTGCGCACTACAACGCTGTTGTGTATATATTAAATATGACTGATAATTTAAATAAAATGTTTTATTTAATTCAAGTAGCCTACTTGTACATAATTATTTTCTAGGGTTTAAAATTTATACAGATTTGACATTTTCCCCTCATACTTCTGTCGGAATGGGTACGAAGTTGGCATTGAATTTCATTTGAAATGGTATTAAAAAGGTCTTAAAAAGCCTTGAATTTAAGTTGGAGGATCCTGGGGGTACCCTGTTATACTTCAAGTTTCGTCTTATGCGCCATAGCCTTTATTTGTTATAATTTTGATGGTTATGGCTTACAGCTTATGAAACCCACAAAATCAAAATCCCAGAAAATGTTAATATTACATAAAATCACAGTAATACCAGGGTCATTGAACCAGGTTTTGGTTCTTTTGGCAGTGTGGCCAGGTGCAAATCCTGCTGGAAAATTAAGGAAGCATGAAGTGCTCTGAAAATGTCCTGGTAGACAGCTGCGTTGACTCAATAAAGCACAGTGGACCAAAGTCCTCTTTTCTGATGAGAGCAAATTTTGCACCTGCCCACACTGCCAAAAGAACCAAAACCTGATTCAATGACCATGGTATTACTGTTTAATTACTGTGTGATTTCATGTAATATTCAAATTTTCTGGGATTTTGATTTCGTGGGTTTCATAAGCTGTAAGCCATAATCATCACAATTATAACAAATAAAGGCTTGAAATATCTCACTTTGCATGTAATGAGTCTATATAATATATTAGTTTCACCTGTTAAGTTGAATTCTTGAAATAAATAAACTTTTTGACTATATTCAAATTTTATGACCAGTACCTGTATGCAATTAAATAAAACATTTTTGTTGAACATTTAATGACTTGGTTAAACTTGCTGCACAGCTGCGGTTATCCATGGTAATCTTATCTCAGAGAGTCTAGAGTAGACACAATATCCTTTGTGCTGATAGCTCTAACAGACTGTATTGTGCCAGGTCTTTATTATTTTGCTCTGTTGTAAATGCATAGGAGGAAAATCAAATAGTGCGACTAATAAGCTGAATTCAAAACAGGTGCAGAGGGAATGTAGCCCTGCAGTCACTCAGAGGCTTAGTTAAACACAACTACTTGTGTTTGTGACTGTCTTCAATTTGCACACGGTAAACATGCCTCTAAAGGGTTCATTTTGCATTAGTGTGTAAAAGTGTCTGCCAATACTCTGTACGTGCTGAGTTTGTCATTGGAACATGTTCACCAGTAAATACAAGATGGTACAATTACTCTGTGGATTGGAGACTGAATAGCTGATCACAAAATAGATTATAGAGCCTTACAAACATATTTTATACTATTTAATGACAATGAATTTTGTCATATCTACAATATATAAAACCAAATCAACTAGATTAATCACACATTTGTTCTGTGGTTAATCATGATTAACAAGGAATTGTTTTTATACGTTTTTAATATATTTTATAATGTAATAATATCTCAGTTAATCTCCAAAGTAATGTACGTCTCATTTACTCACAACTCTTTACTTTATTCAAGACTTTATTTAACTAATTTGAGATTGCTCTTATGAAGATACTCGACAAAAAAAGACATTTTGGCACAATTGTGTGTATAAATGCTTCCTGTCATGCTGATGGGATAGTCATGATGATTGTTGATGACAGGTTAATTGGATTGATGATTTGAATGTGCTCCTCCCGAACTTTGTTTAATGAAACATCATAAAATGAAAAAAAAATGAAAACTGAAAATAAAATACATATATTATGGACTTATCAGCAATAAGTAAATACCTGCTATGTTTAGAGCAGAAGCAGCATAAATTTGAAGACCACACCATGAATTCCTTGATTTGGTGCCTCACCCAGAACCCGGGTTGCTCGCTTTGCAGCTTCTACTACACCATACTCAGCAAGTGATCCAAGGCAAGCCTGCCCAGTGATGAATAACGGATCTCCATTCACCATCTGCCCGCTTAGGAGAACGTCTCGGTTACTAACATAACCTCGGTTCCCTGAGAGTAGGGAACGAGCATTGCGTAAGTAGCTTACGCTATGGGAAAAACTCCTTTCCTTGTTATTAAATATTGAAGCCACATTTTTTAAAAGCAGTGCAGCTGCACAGCAGACATATAGCTGAGCGTCAACACGCTTATTGGCTGTGCTGCGGTAACTGCACGAACCTATGGCGAGGCAGCTACGACACGCAAACCAATCAGGCCACTTCGCGCCCAGGGCGCGTCAGAGCCCACCAGAATGGGCGTGGCTTATAGCTATATAAGCCCCCATTTTCGCCATAGAATTCAGTTTAAATCGGCTAAAGCGATCTCCTGATCGAAGCACAGTAGCACGGCGGGTTAAGCAATACTCGTTCCCTACTCTCCCTACAGTCCTGTCTGCCTCGCTGTGACTGCTGCTGCTGTGAGTTTGTTTGCTGCGTCTAAGCCTCTTATTAGCTTCGTATTTCTTTCTGTTTTGTACCATCATTTATTATAAATTCTAGTTGTTTATACTACTAAATACAGCTTACTCAACATCTCAGATTAACCTGACATTGCTAGCTTCCGTTATTGTCAGCACAACACGCTAACTCGCTAGCCTTTTAACGCACCACCCGTGCGCTCAGTTATTTTTTTTTCTCGCGCGCGCCCGCGCCTTTGAGTTCATAAAAGCCCAGGTGAGTAAGAATCAGTCAACAAACACGGTGAGTAATCCAGTCTTCTCCTGTTATTGTCACCTGCACTTCATGTCACATGTTTACCATAGCCTTCTCTGTCGGCAATATAGGATTTATATGTGATAAATGCAAGTTGACAGTCAGGCTGACGGAGAAGATTTCAGAACTAGAGACACGCATCCAAACTTTAATCGAGAATAGTAAGAAGAGTGCTAGAGCTTTAGATACTATTTTGGATGCGCCTAGCCTAGTTAATTCTTTACATGAGTCGGTTCCGGCTGAAGTAGAGCCCGTGCAGCAGGGCAGATGGGTGACAGTGAGAGATCGCTCTAGTCGCGGATCAAAAAAACACTTTTCCGTTCCGATAACAAATCGATTTGCCCCGCTCAGTGAAACACCCACTGAGAATTATTCTGATTGTGCCCTAGTTATTGGCGATTCTATTACACGGAACGTGAAAATAGAGACACCAGCCACCATAGTCACATGTTTGCCGGGAGCCAGAGCGCCTGACATCAAAGCAAATTTGAAAGTGCTGGCTAATGCTAAACGTAAATTCTCTAAGATTATTATTCATGTCGGCACTAATGATGTTCGACTCCGCCAGTCGGAGATCACCAAAATTAATATTAAAGAGGTGTGTGAACTTGCAAGTACGATGTCAAGCACTGTAATTTGCTCTGGCCCCCTTCCTGTTCGCCGGAGTGATGAGATAGTTAGTAGATTGTGTTCACTCAATGGCTGGCTGTCTGGGTGGTGTCCACAAAATAATATAGAATTCATAGACAATTGGAAAAGTTTTTGGGGCAAACCTGACCTGTTGAAAAGAGATGGTATTCATCCCTCCTGGGATGGTGCTGCTCTTCTCTCTAGTAATTTGGCTCATAGTCTTAGAGATAAAACATGACAATCTGGGCCTCAGGTCAGGAAGCAGACAGACTGGCTTAACCGACCGTCTGCTAGCGGCCTCACGTCACCTAGGTCAGATAAATCCCATCACATAGAGCCTCTTTCACCTAGATATCATCATATAGAGACTGTGTCTGTTCCCCGAACTTGGAAATCCAAAAAACGTTCAAACCCATCTAAGGTTAAAAATTTAATTGATTTTCAACAAATAAAAAAACAGATATAATACAAATGAGCAAATGATAAAGCTTGGGTTACTGAATATTCGATCTCTTACTTCAAAAGCGCTAATAGTTAATGATATGATTACAGATTATAACCTAGATGTGCTGTGTTTAACAGAAACCTGGCTAAAACCAAATGATTACATTGCTTTAAATGAGTCAACCCCACAAGATTACGGTTATAAACATGAACCTCGTCTGAAACGCAAAGGAGGAGAGCAGTGTGTGATGTCCTCTGTGTTTTGTTGTTTTATTAACATTAAATGGATAGTTCTCCCAAAATGTTTAATTGTCATCATTTACTCTCTCAAGTTGTTTTAAACCTGAATAAGTTTCTTTCTTCTGTTGAAGTTATTTGGAAGAATGTGGGTAACCAAACAGTTGATGTTCCCCAGTGACTTCTATGTATTTCCTATGGTAGTCAATGGGGACCAGCAACTGTCTGGTTACCCACATTCTTCGAAATATCATCTTTTGTGTTCAGCACAATAAATAAATAAATACAGGTTTGGAACAACATTAGAGTGAGTAAAGAATGACAAATTGTTTATTTTTGGGTGAACAATCCCTTTAAGGACAAGCGGCTGCATGTTTACTATTAGGGCTACTGTCTCTTTAAGACCTGAAAGCAACGCGTCTAATATGTACGCATAATATGACACGCAGATTTCTCTCAATTTTCTAGGTTTACTTTCAGTTTAGACATAACCAACTTTCTTTATGTAACCTTGAGTGTATTTGACAGAATTAGCTCAAAAAGACTCGAAAGATAACTTAGTCCAGTATCCAGGCGCTGTTAGACAGGCTTTTAGTGCATGCGCGCGTCGGCTGTTTGCGCGCAGAAAAGCGCATTAGAACAGCGCTTCAGCAGCGAATGACATGTTTAACCGGCGAGGCTTTAAAGCACATGCAAATAATGAACTTTTGAGAACTGCAGTGTCCTGTTCCTCTGCGTAAACATTTAATGTGAGTTGTCGCGTTGTACACTGGGCTGTTGAGACGCAGACTGCTACAAAAGCACGCAGCAGCTTGCTTGCAGCAAGGATCACAGCGCAACTTTGAACTATATCGATGCGATATGGTCTAATTCCATATCCCATTTAAAAAATATATCAATATATTTTTTATATCGATATTATATCGCCCAGTCCTACCACGCTGTTCCCTTGGAGGGCGGGGGCAATAACAAAAGAAACAAAAGCCGGCTTATCCAGTATGGACATACACACAGACAATGACACGCCCCTACTGCGAGCTATAATCTCACAAAACAAGCCGATTTCAACCTAAATATACCAATATTGATATCTAAAACATGGAGAGGCTTCTTCGTGATCTCAACTAACAGATTCTGCAAAAAAGCAAAAATCACCAGTTTTGAAAAAAAAACGCTTCTTTCTCATTTTGCTCGTAAGTTGTGCTGCCGACTTGTGTCCCTACTTTCCGTGGCGGGTCACATATGCTACCATTAGGAGATATCATTAGGAAACATGGAATTGGCTTTCACTGTTATGCTGACGATAGTTCAGGTTCAATCAGGACCAGACAGACGTCGGGCCCCATGGTTGTGGTAAATTGTGCTTAGACACTTACTTGGAAATAACAAATAAGCTGAATTCAATTACCTTGCTTGTAAAGCAGGAACTTCTAGGTTATAAAACCTTGAGGCCCAGCCTCCCGCCGCACAGATATCTTCAATTGGTATTCCACTCGACCATGCCTCTCGTGGAATGAGTTCTGACACCTATGGGACAACGGAGGCCCTTAATAAGACTCATAAGCCAGCGAGATAGCGTCTACTATCCAGCGGGACAATCTTTGCTTCATGACCGCGAGCCCTTTGGTGTGTCTGCCAAAGCATACGAAGAGCTGTTCTGACTGCCTGAATGGGGCAGAACGCTCCAAATAGACTCTGAGAGCCCTGACAGGCCAGAGTACATTCGCGTCTTTTTCATCCTCTGACGGGGGAAGAGCTGATAGCGAAATTACCTGTGGTCTGAACAGAGTGGAGAGCACTTTAGGAACATATCCATGCCAGTCTGCTCTTGGAGAAAAATCCCTGCTCTTGGAGAAAAATATTTGGCAACGAGCGTTGACTTCTGAGGCGAAGAGGTAAACCTCTGCCTCGCCGAAGATGCTGTATATAAGCTGAACCATTCACGGGTGAAGAGACCATTCCCCTGGGGGAACTTTTTCTCTGGATAGCATATCCGCCCCTTGGTTCAGATCACCTGGCACATGCGCTGCTCTCAGCGAATGCAGGTTGAGCTGAGCCCATAGAATGAGACGTTTGGCCATGGTGTGCAGGTTGTTCGACCTGAGTCCACCTTGGCGGTTTATATAAGATACCACTGACATGTTGTCCATTCAGACCAAGACGTGGTGACCCCTTTAGGCATGTGAGGAAAGCTTTCAACAAAAGAGCTACAGCTCTCATCTCTAGACAGTTTATGTGAAGGTGCCTCTCCGGAAACGACCATAGGCCGGCGATGGGCCTACCCTCGTATAGGGCCCCCCAACCTAGGTTGGAGGTGTCTGTCGAGATCACCTTCCTCTTCGAAATCACGCCCATACTCACGCCGGACTGGTACCAGTCGGCTGCTTTCCAAGGAGCCAGGGCTCTGATACAGCCGTGGTTCACCTTAATACGTAAGTGGCCAGATCGCCACGCGTGAGCCGGCACACAGGGTTTTAACCAGTGCTGGAGGGAACGCATATACAGTAGACCCAGCTGGAGTACTGCTGATGCTGAGGCCTAACATCCTCTGAAATCTGAATGCTGCTCTGCTCTGAATGACACCGCTAGTCACTGGTGAGTGCTCTGACGTAAGCCGCGCTCTCATCTGTATAGAATGTATGACTGTCCCCAGGTAGAATATACTCTGTCTTGATCCTGAGACCTAGGCGTTCTAGATGGCTGAGGAGTCAGGATCTGTGGGGTTATTAACTGCGCCTCCGATTGGGCTATAACCAGCCAAAAGTCAAGGTAGTTCAACACTCGCACTCTGTTGTCTCAGAGGGGCGAGAGCTGCCTCCATGCACTTTGTAAATGCGGGGTGCTTTTTTGTCCTGATAAGCCTGCCCCTCGAAGGTGAATCTCAAGAATGGCCTGTGATGGGGTATTATCTAAATGTGAAAATAAGCATCTTTCAGATCCACTGAGAAAAAAACAATCCCCTGGGCGAATTTGCGCGAGGTTATGTTTGGTTGTCAGCATTCTGAACGGGCGCGTCATAAGTCATAAGCGCTTTGTTCATGTGTCTGAGATCTAAGATGGGCCTGAGGCCGCCATCCTTCTTTGGAACAAGGAAGTAACGACTGTAAAAGCCTGACTCGCTTAACCCTCTGGGGACCAAAAACGCACCGGCACGTTTTCCTAGTTTTTTTTCACATAGCAGCAAAATAGACTTAAAATACTCCCGTCATTTTTTGTCATACAGGTTGTAGCACCCTGCTAAATTTATATATTTAATTTGTGTTCTGTTAAGAGAAATACAGTATATCCTGAAATATGGGCAGTTCAATTGTCCCTGGTGTGTAATACCTTTTTGTATTAATATTTGTTATTGAGTTATAATCTTGTGAGGAGTTGAAATATCATCTTTTGTGAGTAACCTTTGAACCCTCTGTCATTTTATTTTGTATTGGGTGGCCAGGTGTCAGTTTGTTTACTATCCAATCAGTGCCATCCAGAGAGCAGTTTGGCAGCCTACCGGGTTGTTGAGGGGGCGGGACCAAAACGAGAGAGACGAAAATAACGAGAGAGACGGGGAAAAAAGACAGAGAGATAGCTAAAAGTTAGCTGCAAGTTCCGTATGATTAAGTTACTGGTCATCAAAGTTAAGAACAGGGGGATTTTTTTGTTTGCTTTTGTCAGTGTGTAACCCTGCTAAAACGGGGAGAGTGAGCTTTGTTTTGGAGCTGGTTAAATCGGTCACGGAAATTTCACTGAAGTGGAGCTAACGCCATAGCCATGTGAGAACTGCTATTACATAGCCAGAAACCCACTTTGCCACCGAGTTTCTGAGTGAGTATGGACATTGTGAACTCAAATGAAAGTGACATTTTTGGACAAGATATAGTTAAGCTCATTAGATTTTGTGAACTTTTTGCTAGTGTGCGTCGGAGGCTGCCATACATGGTAGTATATGTGCTCAGGATTCGTGCTGCATTCCGGAGGAGTCTGTGTTTTGCACACGGACGCGACGGAGTTTCAAGACGGGTTTCCTCATTGCGTGTCTCACCACGGGACAGAACGGTTTGGACAGACGGTCACTATAATCTTTCTGTTACCAAGGAACCGTGAGTACAGACAATATTTATGGAAAGGTTTCAACTGAGCTCCAACAAGCGCGCCAACGTTGTGGTACCACAAAACTGAGACATTTAAGTAGAAAAAAACCCCGGGGTATTGTTCAGTCATTTAATTTGGACTATGATGACATTTTGAGAGGGTAACTCACTGGTTCTGAGAATAAATATGAATATATTTTGAGTTTAACATTCAATCTTTGTGGTCTGATATTTAAGTGTGTGTGATTCTTTTATTTTTATTTATTTTGTGCAAATAAGGGTTATAGTGGCTAAGTACATGTGTATGGGAGTTTTATGCTAAAAAGAAAAAAAACAAACAAACGCAGTATAGCTATATTTAAGCTAACCAGGCCTCTCTACACTCTAGCCAGAATCGCATGCTCGAAGTTTTAGTTGTTGTGTATACATCCTGATTTTAAATTCTAGTAACCTCTCACCAATTCATTTCCCCATGCACATGATAAATACCGAAAAAGTGGAATTGAGGAGGAGGGTTACACAGGCTTAAGAAATATGAAAAAATAAACTGTTAAATGTCTTTGAACATAATAAAACATTATGCTTTTGTAAAATAAAGAAATAAATTAATTACAATTATTTGTATAATAAATCTCCGTCTCCGTGAACTTTTTTTTCTAGTGCACGTCTCTAAACTTAAACAAAACTCAGCGAATACTATTCACTCAGACATGAGCTATATATCTCTATAATCATTTAAGTGTGTAGTTTTAAATTATCTAATTCAAAACTAAAACAAATATTCTCTGTTTATGTAATCTATATAAAAAGAGATTCATCTCTTTGGCAGCTCATTACTCTGCTAATGTGACACGCCCATGGAGAGCGCGCGCTATTCAAACGCAGATCTGATGCAACACATGCAAACCAGTTAACGCCCACAACAGCTGGATAACACACTCACTGTGAGGAATAATAATATCGTGATAATCCTGGAAATTTTACCTCAAACGTGCTGGAGTAGCCTAACAATGGATCCAGCTGCAGATCATCAGAAAGTGCTTTATTCTAATTGCGATATGAAATTGTGTCTGTAAACCGCAAAAGACTGTTTAAATTTGAATCGCGTTTCTGTGTTTGAATGAATGAATGTTGTTTACTACAGCTCGCGCTTGTCTGTGTGTGAATGAATTAGTTTCGCTTTTAGCAAACTATCTATATTGCCTACTGAGATTAGTAAAAATCGACTGAATACGTTGAAATAAAATGTATTTGTATTAGCAACATATTAAAGTAAGAATTAACATTTATGCCCTAATATATATTATAAAAGACGATATGTTACAGACGAAATATGAAAGACAACATTTAGTTTTGGATAGATTATAAAGTTTTTTACTGCCACATCAAAAACTAATTTACAAGGTGCAAACAAAATCTTAAAAGGTCAATATAAGTCTTCTCTTTAAATTATTTTTGTGTTTTATTAGTGACAAATTTGGGGAGAGGATAGCCTACATATTCCAAAACTTTCTGAAAATACGAATGAAAATTAACTGCACAATTACTAGAAATGTTTACCTTGGATATTATACAATTTGCAAGCATACACAGTTTGTGGAAAAATAAACTTTTTTTCAAGATGTTTCCAACTCTGAACCAATTCTGTAGTTGTATGTGTGTATATGTGTGTGTGTTGTCTTTGCATTCTTTCTTGTGGCTCAGTGACACCTGAATGAAAGGCTCATTAGTATGCAGCATTAGCAGGTCTTTGTCTTCTCAGGTGTGAATTAGGACATTATTCATGACCTCGTTGGATCATTCACGCCCACCTGCATATTGCCTTTCCAAACAAAAAGTGTCTTACAAAATTTAAATCAATCTATTGTTTAACCCTCTGGGGGACTAACCCCCAGCCCGTTTTCTCTATTTTTACATTTGGGCTTATAAACCATATGAAATGGAGATGGAACACCATGTGTTTGGTATCTATGGATTCAGAAGACCCTAAGATAACATAAGCATGCATGTAATGTGTGTTTATAAAGGAAGTATGTGTGAAAAATGTACAATAATCGAGAGAATTTCAAAACCGAAAATTAGATTTTTGTCATTTTATTACTGAAAATCACACCTCACACAACAATAGTGAACAGTTTTTGAACCAAAAAAATATTTGTCAAACCCTTTGCTTGACAGCCATTTGTAACTGTTCAATCAAATGTGTTAAGAACAATGAAATAAGGAACTTTTTTTACAAACAGTCCCAGGCGTGAAAAAGCTGTCTGCTTCGAACTAAATGAGACCTGCCTGCTCTGAAGAACATGACACACTCACAACCTGGCAGATTTACTTTCCACTAACTGTTCCAGAGCTTGTTCTGCCGTAAATCTTACTGCTAGCCATCATAACAGTGCTAAAACAATACAATAATAATGCTATTTAAGTTATTCTGTCTCTCTCTCTTATAGATCTCTGTGCGCTCTGTAATACTCCGCTCCGTTTGCTATCTGTCTCATTCTCCGTCCACATGACGCTGTTTGTTTGTACATGTTGAAGGCTACAGAGTCCTCTGATTGGCTAGAATACGTCATGGTAACCTTCCTCTGATTGGGTAAAAAAAAAATCCTCTCAGCGGCAATTTTTCCATTGGTGGAATTTGCCTAACAACATCGATTTTCATTGGCCTTTTTATGCAGTGGTATTGCGCAACAGCGAAGCATGTGTATAATACAAACGTGATATCACTGTTTTCAGCGGAATCTGAGGAAGACGGCAAAAAAGACCGCACCTCTCTATCATTAATAGTTTTGAAGATAATTGCACATTTGTAAAAGTATGCCATTTTGGGCGGTACCGCCCAATTCATCCCCAGAGGGTTAATGTGAACGATTAGCCCGGATGATTTTCAGATCATTTTAAAAAGTAAAAACTCTAGCCGATAACATACATTTTTTAAAAGTATTGTGGGAATATGTGAAGTTGGTCGTATGTGGTCTTATATCAGAAAATTTAAGTTTGAGTTTTTTGAATAACCACGCATAAATAATATTATCTCAAAAATGCAAACATGTACATACATGTTGCTCACATATTATGATAGCCATGTTTGTGCTAAATAGAGTGTAATTACACCTTTGCCATTAATATAAGCAACTGAAAAAAATACAAATATCAGGGCATGTCAAAACATCTCAAGGACCCCAAAAACACCTTGGTCCCCAGAGGGTTAATGGCAAAGGGACTGGCTCTACAGCCCCCTTCATTACCGGTTTTGATACTTCGGTGCGAAGGACGTGGTCCACGTCGCTGCTCACCGATGTCTCGACCACGACTAGAAAACGTGGGGGTCTGCGAGAAAACTGTAGCTGGTAGCCTCGTTTTTTTTCAACACTCATTCTGATATTTCGGGGATGGCTTCTCAGGCATTGGCCCGCATAGCTAGGGGTTTGAATGAAGTCCGGAGACGCTTTGTGATAGGGACCTGGCCGCCCAGCTGTTCTGTGCTTGTGGGTACTGTGAGAACAGTGCTTATATGCAGGGGTGCGTACTTTATAGTGGGCACACAACCTACATTTATGACACTAAGCCGGAGGGAGTAAAGACAGAAACGTTTTTTTTCATGTTTTATATATATATATATATATACATATATGTGTATTCTTTAACTTTTTTTCACTTAAATTTTTTAAAAGGAAAATAAATAATTTCTGTACATTTATTTTTATGCAACTTTAAATGTGTAAATAAAAAAGAATTCATTGCTCCGGACATTGTTTATTTTTGTAATGACAGTCATAATTTCTATATGAAACAAATTCTTCTAAACCTTTTTTTCCCCCAACTATTTACAACATACGTTAAACATCTCAAAATCAACATAAACAATTACATTTTCCAGTACATAAAATAAGAAAGAATGATGTAGACTTTTCTTCAGCTGAGCGGGAGACACTGGGTGTGCTGCTGGACCGGGATGGGCTCCACAATAGAGACCATGGTAAGGGCCTCCTGCTGGTGGGACTTCATCTGATGGTCTCCAGAGTGTTTGAGTGCATTTTTCCACTATCCACTAAGTTGTCTACCAACAGGTTTGCAGGGCTGAGTCATGAAATAAATATTGAGATACTTTATTTCGCTAAAGTACTTTTAAAGCTTTCTGGTCTATGACGTCACCTGCCTATGACGTCTCGCTCATTCATTGGACTGATTATACACGTGCTTCATGACGCAACACTCGGAGGTGTTCCCACAGCGTAAATGCAGCGTTTCGTTCCCTCTCAGGGAACTAAGGTTACATACATAACCAGATATATTCAGTTTATTTCTCTCATTAGTAACAATTACCCCTGGGTAATAAATAAAGTTAATTTTAGTCTTTTATTAATAATAACACTTAAATATTGAAAATCAACTTAAGTCATTACTGCAACTCCAAGTCAAAGTTGATTGGTATGGATTATTTATTTAATTTTTTCTTATTCGATTTTAGCTGGTGGTGCTGTAGCTGCAGTTCATCAACCAACTGTTGCAGAATCCTTAGCAAAGTGTGTGACCAGGGGGCTGTTCCATAAAAGCCGCTTAGAAAAGCGGGGATTAAAGTCCAAAACCCGACTTGAATAAACCTAACAAATAAGTTGGGTCTAAAGCGGTTTCATAAAAGGTCATTCAAGTTCACGTAATCCTACTAATTTGATCCAGGTTTATCTAGTCTAGATAACTGCGTGTGCACGCGTTTCTTAAGCAGCCCTGGAAGTCGATAATAGATCAAATCGATCCACTATCAAACTGCATATATTTTGTGCTGTTTTATGCGTTTGAGACATGGTGTTTGCAAAACTTACATTTCACAGGATTATTCTCCATCTGAAATTCACTAGTTTACATGTTAATGAAATCTGATGTAATATTATAATGCGTATTTGGCTTGCTGTCTGGGGGGAGGGCTCCGAGCTCAGAATTCGGCCCGACCCCAGAGTACTCCCCCCATAACTTTAGAGATCATAGGTATCTATGAACGGACCCAGCCGAATGTGGGGTGAAGGGGTGGAGGTGGGATGCTGAGAAATTAGTCATGACACAGGAGGTAAGGAAAGGCTTTATTTATACTGGCTCCTTCTTGTGCTGATTGGATGATTACCTGAACATGCTCCTCCCGAACTTTGTTACATAAAACTTCATATCTTAGAAAGTCGTGCAAATAGTTCCATTTTGCTGTAAACTTCACATTGAACGAGCGCTGCTGCGCGCATGCGCGTCAAATAGGAGCGCAATAATTCTGACTAATATACATTTTGCTTGGAAAATGAATAGGCTATGCGATATTTTATAACACCAGAAATATCTTAATTATAATAATTTATCTTTAGGATGTTGGATCAGTTGCAGTGAACTTGTATCTCATTAAACTCATATATTTTATACTTATAATAAAACAATTGAACAGAAGTAGGGCCTAATTCAGGGAATTTTTTTTTTTTTTTTTTAAAAACCAAATATAACATAATAAAGATACAAAATGTAGTTTTGGGTTTAGGACCTAAGCTACTTAAAAAAGATGACTTATACTTATTTAATTAGAATGCTGAGAATTACAGCTTTTAAAGCAATCTTCTTTTTTTTGTTGAGAAAGCAAGAATGTTTGGTTAGATTTAGTTTATACAGTGCATTATGGAGAGGATAACATGAAATTAAGAGCAAAAGTATACATTTTGAAAAGATATGTGCAACTCTAAAATCAAAGAATATTCCATAAAATAAAGGAATACATATTAGCCTATAACTAAATAACCTTCCCTCCATTAATTCTAGTTATTTGTTATTTTATTTATTTACTTATTTAATATTTGATATTTAAATAATATTACTTTAATAACTTATTATGAATTATGTGTCATTATAAGAGTTTGATATAAATATGTGAATGTTTGATTTTTTTCCATTTTTTTCATATGTAAAAGTGTCTAACTACGTACTTAATGGTTGTTGTTCTAATTGTTTTTATGTGTTGGTGGGTATTATCACAAAATAAAAAAGAAGGAAAAATAAGATTTTTTTGGGGGAAAATATTATGTCTTTAAATGTCTTAAAATGATGTCATGTATTTGAATTGAAAGACATAATAAAGTACATAAAATATATATATGCTAAAATATTGGTTGTTGGACATTAGATGTGCCTTATTTAGAATTTTAAACCTACAATTTAGTGTATTTTTAGGATAATAACTGTAAAGGGACTATTGTAATGGGGTAAATCAAGTGTAGGTTAATATAGCAATTACTAAGCATAGATTCATCTTACTAGTTTTAAATGTATACTTTTGTAATTATTTCTTTTAAAGGGGTCATGACATGGTTTATTTTTATTTTATTATTATGTTCCCTTATAGGTGCAATTATAGTATTACTATAGTTTTTTTTTACAAAAATCTTTTAAAATGTAGTGATTTATGACCTTTTCCCACCCTGTTTCTCATCCTCTGATTCAAACAGTCTGTTTTGGGGGTGTTTCCCCTTTAAGAGTTCAGTGTTAACGCCCACTGTTATGATTGGCTAGCGTCAGTGCCTATGCATCAATTATTAACACCCCCAGCCAGAACATTTGCGGATTCGGCGTATTTAAAAAGTAGGTTAAAGTTTTAAATACATTACTTACAGTTTTGCGTCGTCGTTGTTGAGCCCAGAATAGTCGGCACGGACTTATCTTTGAGCAACAGTTTTCTGGCAAAGCCAGCATCATTTTGGGATTTGTTCTCAAAACAGTCATCCTTCAAATGTATAGAACAAAAGCTTAAACTAACACTGCCGTGACTGAGACGTCCGCAAAAAATAAAGTGCATCCATTTTTCCCTGACGACTGGATCTTTCGCAGCGTATTCAAATATGTTGTTTGTCCACAGCACATCTGCGTGGCATCGTAATTTCCCTGTACACAGACCCACTCGCTGTCCGTCGACTGAACACTTGTGAGGCGCGCGGGGCGCGACAATGATACGAAATGAGCGTAGTTGCCTTGCGCTTTAAGCGTAGTTGTCTTGTGCTGGAGGCGGGTCTATATGCAAACGCTGGTACGTCACTTCGTACCGTGACGTCACTTCTTACCATGGACCCAGAACGAGCTGTATTTAGAGCTTGATTAAATAAATGATTCGTTTATAATGTCTTAAGCTATGAAACTTGCAGGACGTTTTAATGGTACAAAGACCTCTTATATACAAAAAGATCAAGGCAAATTTGGTTTCTCATGTCATGACCCCTTTAAATGTTGTGTTTCATAAATTTTTAAAACTATCTAATTAAATCACAAAACATTCAGCCAGTAAGAAAAGAAAACCTGTAGGATATATATATATATATATATATATATATATATATATATATATATATATAATATATATATATATAAACCCCGACATAGCCTATATGTTTTTAGGTCTATATTGTCTAATTTATCATTGTAGCCTTATTTAAGTTGATTTTCTTTACTGTATATTTATTTTTGGACTTATAGTGGTTAATAAAGTCAAATAATGTTATGAGAGAGTGTCAGTAATTGTGTTCCTATTGGTCAGTGTTAGAGGATCTGTGTAACAACTGAGGCTTAGCCTGACAGTTAGCCTGCCCTGGACCAGGCTAGTTTCCCAGCATAAGTTGCCAGGCTAACTGAGTTTGAACTATTTTAAGTTTGCTTTATGAAACAGAATCAACCGACAATAAGTCTGACTAACCAAAATAAGTCTGGCTTATACTCTAATCTTGGTTTATGGAACAGCCCCCTGTGCTCCTACTTCAAAACAAGCACATGATTTGAATAAAGCAGTGGGCCTGTTTCATCTCCAAAGATATGATGCTATTAAAACACCACTAGTGCTGCCACCTTCCAGTGCCTAGACAAAAGCTTCCTGATCCCCCCGCATTAGATGGGGACGTTGACTGTATACGATACCCAGGTAGACTTAAGTTAGGTGCGAAAGAAGAAAAAATCTACCACAGCCTCCACAGGATTTACTCCATTCTAACTCCTATTTGGACAACAACCCCAGAGCCTCCTTGATGTGGCCTGTGAGGCCTGAGACCAACAACCATCCCCCCCCACCGAACAGTCATTGAACAAGTTCAGGAGATTAGACAGCGTATCGAGAAAGTAATGCCTCTAGTCAGGGAACATATGCACGAAGCCCAACTAGCCCAGCAGAATGACCAGCAACCAGGGGCAGAGGCCATCCTTATCACTGCCCATCCCAGTCAACAGGAGCTGCCTGATGGGAGGTACTGTCACGGATTTCACCATTGGCACCAGGTCTTGCAACTCCAACCACACGTTCACAATCACCTGAATTCTAACCGGTTCCACCTCTCATCTCATCAAGAACTCTGTTAATACCCACTCATCTGCACACTGCATTGTCCGTTCTTGTCAATCATGACCTAGTTGGCAGACTAACTATCTTCAGCGACTACTAGCTTTACTAGTTATTCTTAATCCCTGTAAGCACCTGCTACAGTAGTTCTGTTCTACTCTACTACAAAGAGGAAGAAGGTTTTAGATAAGGGTGTCTGTCATTTCATTCTTCAAAAGACTACTCACCTGCTGACTTTCCTGTGTTTGTTCATCTACCTGCTAATAAACTCCAGTGCTGTTAATCTCTGTCTCTTCCTCTGTTATTGTGGAAGTTATTCTCAGTCCTTTCCACTGACCAAATAGTATTTTTTAATTGCTTTATACAAAATAAATGTATGCAATTTTGCCTATACAGTAAACATATTTTAGAATGTTTTTTTTTTTTTAACCGGACAGGCCAATGGACTGTTCGATCACATATTTACGAGTCCTGATATTTCTATGCCCATTTTTGTGTGTAAGCAATGTGGAATTAGACAAACCCAAAGACTGCAATTTCCCAAACCGCCTACTTCATGGTAAAATGTCACCTTCGAGGAAGCCTTTAATTGGGTGTGGAAGTTTTGTTTATATCACTTCATTACACATGAGAACATGTGTTGATAAAGGTATAATATCTGATCTGTACTGCATCCAAATGAAGGGCTTTTTTTCTGTGGCTTGTTTTTCAGTGCATGTGACAAGGTCAGGTGATTGCAAAGCAGAGACTTTAAAGTACCCCTGATACCAGAGGTGGATCAATCACTGTAATTTGTGCGTGGAGAGGTGTGATAATGTTTGAAGAAACCATTATGAGTGACAGATTAAAGAACATCCCTATTCACCACCACCTCTTGCTTCTAATGCACTTGGACTAAACACTCTCTGGAGACAGACCACTGATAGGGAACTATTACCTTATACATGGGAAAATGAGGAAAATGGATGAGACACGGGGAGAAATTTAATGATAATAACCAAGAGATGAATGTCAGCACATAAATAAGGTAAAGATTTAACGTCTGACACCAGAATCAGAGAGGGTTCCATTCTAAACTGAAATTGGATCTTTTATAGTACACCTTAAGAATCCAATTTAGTGGTTATGCACCTTAACGGTATAGATGGCTTTGTTAAGTAGCACTAGATAGGCTCACCCTCAGTAGAGATGTATCCCCTTCATTTAAAATTGTATAGCAAGCACACAATGACTCATACTGTTGGCTGGTGTTTTTGTGTATCAGGTTTGGCAGGTGGCTTATGTTTGATAAGCTTTTACTATTTGAATACAAATGGGCAGATTTAGGGGCCAGGGAAGTTGATCTTGGACTGTGACTGTGAATCGCTTGATGCATTTGGCCCCTGATTTATGGTTCATGTTTAAAGAGACCTTACGTCACAAATTTGATTTCTGTTACAGTATGTGCATAAATTTGTACGCAAAAGTGAAAAGCCATCGTCTTATTTTCAGAACCTTGTTCTGTGATTCAAAAAACATACATTTCCACTTCATTTGGTCTCAGACCTTCTGTCAGGTCCAGACTGTTAAACATACATTGTTGGTAAATCAACCAGACATGGGTTAAATTATTTAGCAAGTCTTAAAGGAAAAGTTCACCTAAAATGAAAACATTGATAATTAATGATGTCATAATTTACTCACCCCTCGTGTCTTTTCGCAACATTCAAGCTAGCATGAACAAAACCTAATCTATTTGATCCTGAATGATTTGAGATGTTCCAAAAAAAATCTGATTTTTAGTGATCAGACCATCCTTAACTGCAAGAAATTAAGACCTTAACATGACGATAAGTTCTTAACATGCTCAATGTGACAAAGTTGCTTTTATATAATTAATAATCTAGAAATATATTTTCTTAAATATGTCTGCTTCATTTAACGCCATAACTTTACATTTTTATCCAGAAACTTTTATTACACAAATTAAATGGTATTTTAAAGCTCAGTGTGATTTCAGACTTCCATTTATATCAAGTCAACATTTACTTTAGAGGCTGCAATTTAAAAGGATAGTTCATCCAAAAATGAATATTTTGACATCATTTATTGCCCCTCAAGATGCTCCAAATCTGTACAAGTTTCTTTCTTCTCTTGAACACATAAGAATATTTATATATTTTAAAGAATGTTGGTTACCAATACTCGCTAGAACGGACATTTAAGAAGGGATGGATATTTGTGATAGGCTTGGTGAGTTAAATTATATTTGTATTATATTTCTGTATATGTACAATTTTCTTTCGATTTTCTGTCTAAAAGTGACCAAAAAGACATTTAACTCCAGCTCACCATCGGTGTCGCCAAACTGCTCCATCTCCAATACGTTGGTATGCATGGGTCAGAGTTTGCGTGCAGGTGCGCAAATTTTCCCGTCAACAACTTATGCTTCGTAAATGGCGTACGCCTCTTTCAGGGCCTATTTTGTGCATACGCAATGGTTATAAATGAGGCCCCTGATCTTTCAGGATTAGAACTAATTGACTGCACCATATACATTACATTTTTATTTCAGGAGAGAGATTACAGGTTATTTCAGAATGTAAATATCTAGGGGTACATCGGGACTCCTGTCTTGGTTTCAAAAAGCACATAAAACAGGTTTGCAAAAAGGTTAAATTTAACTCGGTTAATTTTAGGTTTATTAGAACAATTATTTTTCAAATGACGCTGCAAAGATATATTTTCACTCTGTGATTCTTTCTCATGTCACATATAGTTTGACAAGCTGGTCTAATACACATTTGATAGTTCTAAAACCATTGGAATTATACAAACAAGCACTTAAAATGTTATATAAAAAACGATTTAGTTTTTATAATTGTCACATTTTAAATAAGTATAACTTGTTTAGCTGGGAAAATCTAATTGACTTTAAAAATGTGTGATTAGTTCATAAGATTATGCGTGGTTTTGGCTCCTCCTCCTCTGTCTGATTTTATTAAATTTAAATCTACTGAAAACAGAGTAAAAAGAGGTGCAATTAGAGCGGATTGTATAATTCCATGTAGGAAAACATCCTTTGGTCAAGCTGTTTTTTCATTCAGAGCATCACATCAGTGGAATTCTGTACCATACTCAATTAGAGAATGATCATCATTTAACTAATTTAAGCATAATTTTAAGAAATGGCTTCTTCAAATTCAACAATGTGAACATTAATGCTGATTCCTCTATTATTATTATTAATTTCATTTTCAGTAGTAATATTTCACTCATAACAATGCATTTTGTATCTTTATTTTTTATTGTGTGTATATATATATATATATATATATCGTCTTTTTGTATAATATGTTTAATTGTATTTTACACAGTTATTTACAAGTTCTAATGTTTTATCTTTTTCTCTAGTTTAAGGCCTAATAACATCTGGCAAAGGGACTACCAATAAAAACTAGCCTTCGAGCTAATTTGGGTACATTTACATTCATGAATGTTGAATAATGTACACTGTCCCTTTTCTAATAAATAAATCAAATAAATAAACATGTGCTGCTGTCCCCATTCATATAAATAATACAGTTATGAGTTCATGATGTGGTTGGGATCATTATGCTTGTTCTTACCTATCCCTTCTCAGCACAAAACTCATAAAAACACAAGCAAAGACACAGAAACATCACACTCACTCACACACACACACACACACACACACACACACACACACACACACACACACACACACACACACACACACACACACACACACACACACACACACACACACACACACACACACACCACTCATTCATTTAACAGATGGTCTTCGGGGTCTATTGGACCCCAAATTACTTTTGCTCAAATAAAAAAAAAGTTATCTTTGCCTAAATGGTATGAAGCTTTCTATGGCTCTCAACATTTTCTAGATTCAACATTTAAAAAAAAAATTAAAAAAAATGGAATGATATCTGTTTTTATGTTGGCGTGATAAAAACAGTGACACTCGTGGTCATCGGGGTTCATTAGACCCCGCACTTCAAAATAGACAAAATTCATAATCACAATCAGAAACAACACAGAACACATAGACATAAATTACAGAAATAAAGTGGCACACTTCCAACAATGCAAAAAACAACCACAATCCAAAATTATCATACTCACCACACGCGCAAACACACAGTCACACACAAACACACACATATAGAGGAATACATTTTTTGAGACTATAAAAAGAGACTGTTCTCTTTTCATTTGTAAAATAAAATAATCTAAATTGCAGAACCACCACAAAAATAAATTATTAACACTAAGACACATTGAAAATGTACACGCACGCACGCACACACACAGTGAAGTGCCAAACCTGCTCCAACCCTCTCTGCAGAAGTCATGCGGTTTACCATGCATACTGCCTGCAGTGTACTGACGCATAAACACCTGCAGTGCACTGTAAACGAGAAAAAATGCTCAACTTTGACAAAAAGTATTTTATTTTTTTTATAATTGTGATTTTATAATATTTAGATATGAATCCAACTTGTGAAAATATATCTTTCAGTTAGTCAAATAGCAAATAGCATATAGTGGAGCTCTATAGCCATCTAGTGTTTAAAGTTTTTTTTTGTTTTTTTTACTGCATTTTCAAAAAAAATGGGCAAAAGTCTTACATCAAACCATGTAAAATTATCCATGTTATCCCCATGAATGAAAGTTAGAAATCTGGGTCTTTTATAAAATGAATTTTACATAAAATGCTGTTTTTTTTGTAAAAAGCCTATTTAAATAAATATTTATTTATTTATAGAAATTTAAAATATAACATAAATCATCCAACAACTGCACAAATGTTGAGTAAAAACATTAATAAACAGAGTAAAATTATATTTGTAAAAAAAAAAGTGAATGTTATTGTCAAGTGTCACTCCAAAATGAAGACCAGGGGGTTAATAAAACCCCAGAGAGAGATTATCCATAAGGTTACCTGCACAGCAGTTTTACATTACATGTCGTCCTCATGTTTGCCGTGGAGAGTTTTTCAGAAGCTCTCTCTCCTTTATTCCATCTTAAGCTCTTTGAGATGAAGGGGCTGGAAGATGCAGGCTGGCGAACAGCATGTCAGTAGCCTCCCCTAGGCTGTTGGTTGGCTCATCAAAACAATGAATGCAGGAAGGAAAAGGGTAAAATGTGCACATCCTTGTTAGATAATAAACAGTAGTGGACAGCTGAGTGGGTGTGAACATGGGGGTGGCGAGGAACATTCCTCCACAGGCTAATTCATAGTGGTCGTTGTGAGCGTTCACTACCATTTTACACAGTCTTTTGATGGGCTGGCACACTGCTTTAGCCTCCCAAATACTGCAGCTGCACTTCCAGAGAGATATGCTGATATGACTAGTATCATGACTATATGAACTAGTCTCTCCCTATGTTGGATCCCTTTACCACTCTACAGATAAAACGTTGTGGGGGAAATTCAGCTCGCGTACCTACCCCGAAGTGATAAAATAAAATTCTGTATCAAAATTAAGACAAGTAGTTTGTTAGGCATGGTTTGCATTGAATTACAAACCTGCGCATATATATTAAAACGCATAACTATATAATTAATTCTTGATGCGCACGTTAGAGCCATCAGCGCTTATTACAGGTTTGCGTTTAAAGTCTGTTTAGAGAAAAACGGTGTCTTAGCGGCCCCTAATTTAATAACAAATGATCACTTCGACGGAAGTGAATCAATCAAAACTAACTTTAGCTGGAAAATATCTTTATTCAAGAACCGCTATAAAGCCAAAACAATCTGTTACCTTAAATTATACGTTTATCTCTGTAAAGCTGCTTTGAAACAATCTACATTGTTAGGTGTGAGAAGCATCAGAAAGACGACTAAAAATTATCTGTAAAGTTGTCATATGCTCAGTCCAAGTGGCAGAATAAATCACCACATCATCCAGGTATACAGAACACTTGTCAACATCTCTTAAAACCAACACCATTAAACGCTGAAAAGTCACGGGTTCGTTTCGCAGGCCGAACGGGCATTCTCGTATACTGAGCAAACCGATCTGGCATTACAAATGCAGCAATATTAGACGCATGCGGAGTCAACGGGACTTGCCAGTATCCTTTTAAAAGATCTAACTTTGTGATGTACTGTGCAGTTCCGATATTGTCGATGCAATCTTCGACTCGCGGCAATGGAAATTAATCTGGCACCGTCACCGCATTCACCTTTCAAAAGTCGGTGCAAAATCTCACCGATCCATCTCGCTTTGGAACCAAGACACAATAAGAACTCCACGGGCTTTTACTCAGCTTTGCAAAATTATTTTGCAACAAATACTCCACTTCTGTTTTCATTACCTGTTTTTTGTACACAGAACATCCATATGCGTGCTGTTTGATTGGTAGAACAGAGTCAAAATGTATATTATGCTGGAGAACTGATGTACTTGAAGGAACATCATTAAACAAAACAGGATAATTTTTAATCTGCTCCATAATATCCTGCTTTTGATGAGCATCCAAGTAAGACAACTGCTCCTGTAGAGAATAAAAATAAAAAATAAAATTAAAAGCCTGTCAGTCAGCATCTCACTGTGCACTTCCAATCCATCCTCACTAAACTGTGCATTAAACACGGACAATACAGGGTCCACTTTTTTGTTCCCTGTGGTTAACTCAGAGATATTAGCTGTCGTGGCAGTCATTTGTTTACTCCTAATACGCTTTCAACATGTTCACATGACATAAATGCGTTTTCCTACTTCGATCTGGAGTATGAAGCACATAATCAGTCTCGCTCACTTTTCTCATAACGACATAGGACCCCGATAAACGTGCAGCAAGAGCAGCACCCAGGAAGGGCAGCAGTACCAGAACCTTTTCCCCCGGCATAAAATTCTGCACAATTGCACGAATATCATAATAATGCATAATTTTCTCTTGGGAACGACAAAGTGCGTGTTATGCAGTGCGCACAATCGTCATGTAACCCGCTCACGACATTGCGTAACAAAATCAAAAACATTTGTTTTTATCGCTTGCTCCACCGAGATAACTTTTTTAAAACATTTAAAGATACCCGCACATTATGGCCAAATACCAATTAAGCTGGGCTGAATCCAAGAGACTTCTGTGGAGTGTGCGTGCTCACTCCACTAGAGGTGTTGCCGCTTCCTGGGCTTTGGCTCAAGGCGCCTCGCTGACAGACATCTGCGGGCTGGGCGACACCTAACACGTTCGCTAGGTTTTATAGCCTGCGTGTGGAACCTGTTTCCTCCCGAGTGCTCGCTACGGCCAGTGGTGCGAGGGAATAGGTTGTGTCGGCTTGCTACGCCATCCTGCGCTTCGGCCAGGCACGTGCGTTTTTTGCCTCCGTTGGCGCCCAACGTCGGTGAGCCTTGTGAGTTCCTCCATCACCCCTCCGGTGCCTGGCGTAGCGGACCGCCAGCGCCAGGTCTGCTACCTCTAGTGGAGTTGCTAGTAGACTGGGTGTTCTCTAGTGGTCTCTACTGTGACCCTTGATGCCACGTGCAGTTCAGCCGTGTCTTCCCCTAGACAGACTCTTTCTGTTGTCCCTGTTGAGTTCGCTCCCACTTCCTCGGATGGGACCAACTCAGGGACTGCCATATGTTTCACTATCCCACTGGGCTAGTACATATGTGTATTCCAGGCCTTCCTCAGACAGGCTGGGACTTCCGCAGCGTTCCCTTCCCCTTTTTTTTTTTTTTGGGTTAGGGCACGTTTCCCAGTGTTATCCAATATCCACTGAGCGGGTCTTGTGGAACAGCAGTGTGATTCCTAGCTCCCGCAACTTATTCAGAAACTGCTGCAGGGTAGCTTAGCTGGGCGCTGGAAGGGGCCAGCACCATGGCGTTTTATTAGGGATCCTAATTTGTCAGGGAACTCCCCGACGACACGTCGGAGTTCCCAGCACGAAAGGGAACGTCTCGGTTACGTATGTAACCCTCGTTCCCTGAGTACAGGGAACGGAGACGTGTCGTCCCTTCGCCATGTTGCTGTACCTTCGCGGAGGACCGGACACCGTTCGGCTCCTCAGCGAAAAGCACTATGCATGCGTTGCTTCCGCCTTTTATACCCGCGCTGGTAGGCGGGCTGCGGAATGCATTCCTGCATGCCAATTTTCATTGGCTCGTTTTAATTCTCTCGTAGGCATTTGGTCTCCCTAGCGTGATCCCAATTCGTCAGGGAACTCCCCGACGACACGTCTCCGTTCCCTGAGTAGGGTTACATACGTAACCGAGACGTTTTTTTTTTAACATATATATATAAAAAAAATATATATGTGTGTGTGTGTGTGTGTGTAATAGCTTGAAACTGAAATGGACACTAAATAGAACAAATTATTATTATAAAACATTGTACACTAATCTACACTAGTTTAATGTTGCTGTGGGACAATGTGAGAAACGTTAAATATTAAAATATTATCATTACTATAGTGAAACAACAAAACACAATAGATGGTTTAGAACTTTTAATATTTATTGCAGACGACAGACCACAACTGGCCAACAAATCCAAAAATAAATTATGATTCTTAAGAAATGTACCAAAATAAATAAATAGTAATAAAAAATATATACATGCACATACACTCTTTGTAGTGCAAATTAAAATAAAACCTTTACAAAGACATACTGTATAGCCTTCAACCCAACTTTGTTTCAAATATGGACAAACCTAAACCTTGGGTTACATTTTCAAATTACTTTTTTAACCCAACGTTTGGGTTTGTCCATATTTTACCCTAAGTTGGGTTAAAACAACCCAGCCTATTTTTAGAGTGTCCTTGAAGTATTTTCTTCCTCACAAAAGTAAACCAGTTTAACTAAAAGTGTCTGATCAAAGATGTTTTCTAGGACACATTCAGATAAATTAGGCCTACGATTAATCAATGTAAATAGAAAAAGAAAACTGAAAGAAAACAAAAGATTGCATCCAATATTGGGTGATGATCTAGCATAACAAGTGATTTATAAGCAATTTTTTATAGGCCGGTCATTTTTGAACGGGAACCATCAAAAGTGTTATAGGGTTTTGAACACCAAACAAGGGCTAGAGCACATTTATAAAAGCCACTTAATTGAACTAAGGCCTAATCCTGGCTTAATCTAACCTTGTCTGAACGATGGGGTAAGTGTACTAGTCTAATGAAGGAGTGTCACAGACTGCATTTTACATCATCTTCCCTTGAACCAAAACATGCACATCCGGAACTCATCTAACCCTCATCACCAGCACTTATACAGTATAGAGCAGACATGCCTCAGTCATGCCCTGCGATTCAATGTCCATACTTCCCATCCAAAACAGTATGTAAGATTAAAATAAGTGTGTCCCAAAGCATAGCATGTTGAAAAGAGTATGCCAGAAGTCCCCAGATGGTCTACTAATTCTGGTGGCTTTTCGAAGTGTAGATTGTGCACACTCTAAAGGCTAATATTGCCCACAACCATTGCATTTTGGAGAAGAACTACAAACACGAGTAAGTGTTAATAAACTACAAAATATGGTGGATATGCGCGACCGACGTTGAGAGGTTTAGATAAAGGTTTGAATGAATAATCAAAGTTTAACCTGATAGAAAATTATTGATTTAATGTTATCTGTGTTATATTTAATCTGCAATAACAATTTAATGTTATCTGTGTTATATTTAATCTGCAATAACAATGTAGACTTTATAAAGATCTGTTTGGCCATTCAATTTTAAATGCATCATTATGCATTAATATGAGGATAGTTATCTGCATGAATTCAAGACTGCAGATCAACGTGCTACTGCATTTCTCTCTGATATGGTAGGAAATTAAATGAAATGTGGAGGGATTTTATCTTTGACAAGGTGATTGACAGGTCATTTTACATGACAGGATACTTGTAACTAAGCGACAGAGAGCAACCGTTAAAGACGCCATTGAATGACATGATAGTATGCCCCAAAGCCTGTCTACTCTTTTGCTACACACTCAAAAGTATGCACTTTTTCTTCACAAAAAGAGTACATACTTTTAGAGCGTAGTATAAGTAGGCGAATTGAGACGCAGAATAGGTCTGACTTCATTTGATGATACAGACTACTTTCTGCTTTATGTTCTGACTACCTTGCTAGTTACGATTGTAACCTCATTCAAGTCGATCGCCAGTCATTCAAGTCATCTTCCAGACATCACGTCTTTCCAGTCATCCCTTGTAAGTGTGCTCCAACGGTTCAGTAAGACAAAAACTGAAAAGTAACAATACAAGTCTATCTAATCTACTAACAATCTCAAGTAGCATCACTTTGTCACGGAACACACACAGGAGAGAGAGATCCAATATTAGTAATACTTTAATGGGGTAATCCGTACTCACAGTCAGTCCAGGCAAAGGTCAAAATCCAACAAAGACAATCCAAAGAACACAAGAACACACGAACAACAGGAACAGAAGTGTGGGGACAATATACAAGGACTCCGTGACAAACACTGAAACTGACAGGGTATATATACACAAGTGCTAAACGAGGGTGACGAGAAACAGCTGAACACAATGAACACTCAGTGACCGACAGGATTATGGGAAGTGTAGTGAAAATGCCTAGACACCGTGAAAACTGAGACCTCTAATGTTAACCCCAGGGAACCACCAGACACTGTGACATAACCTCCCCTCTACGGAGCGGCTACCAGACGCTCCAAGACCACAAGAAAGAAACAAAACAAGAGTCCAGGCGGGAGGAGGAAAGGTGGAGGATCAGGGGGTGGGATGGGGAACCAGGTCCATGGAGGGGAACAGGAACAAGGGGGAACGGCTTAAGCGCCGGCCAGGGCGAAACAGACAATCCATCGGGTGGGCCAGGGCGGAGAAGACCCCTCGGGTGGCCACGGCGGTGAAGGCCCCTCGGGCGGCCACGGCGGGTGAAGACCCCTCGGGCGGCCACGGCGGTGAAGACCCTCGGGCGGCTCAGGAACTGGAACAGGCACCATCGGCTCAGGAACGGGAACAGCAACAGACACCACCGGCTCAGGAACGGGAACAGCAACAGACACCACCGGCTCAGGAACGGGAACAGCAACAGACACCACCGGCTCAGGAACGGGAACAGCAACAGACACCACCGGCTCAGGAACGGAACTGCAACAGAAACCACCGCTCAGGAACTGGAACTGCAACAGACACCACCGGCTCAGGAAACTGGAACTGCAACAGACACCACCGGCTCAGGAACTGGAACTGCAACAGACACGGGCACCGGCTCAGGAACTGGAACTGCAACAGACACGGGCACCGGCTCAGGAACAGACACGGGCACTGGCTCAGGAACAGACACGGGGCACCGGCTCAGGAACAGACACGGGCACCGGCTCAGGAACAGACACGGGCACCGGCTCAGGAACAGACACGGGCACCGGCTCAGGAACAGGACACGGGCACCGGCTCAGGAACAGACACGGGCACCGGCTCAGGAACAGACACGGGCACCGGCTCAGGAACCGCAGGCGTGACGTGAAGCTCAGGCTCGGCAGGCGCGACGTGAAGCTCAGGCTCGGCAGGCGTGACGTGAAGCTCAGCGTCGGCAGGCGTGACGTGAAGCTCAGGCTCGGCAGCCCTGCTGTGTCTCCTCCAAGCACGCAGTACTGCTACTGCATAAAAAAGGAAGACAGCCTTCTTTGCCGTGGCAGGACTGGCGGGAACAGCAGACACTGGCTCCGACTCGGGAACAGCAGACACTGGCTCCGACTCGGGAACAGCAGACACTGGCTCCGACTCGGGAACAGCAGACACTGGGCTCCGACTCGGGAAACAGCAGTCACTGGCTCCGACTCGGGAACAGCAGACACTGGCTCCGACTCGGGGAACAGCAGACACTGGCTCCGACTCGGGAACAGCAGACACTGGCTCCGACTCGGGAACAGCAGACACTGGCTCCGACTCGGGAACAGCAGACACTGGCTCCGACTCGGGAACAGCAGACACTGTCCAGCATGTCCAGGATCCGAGCCAGAACGCTCCAAATAGTCCATCATTGCCTTGGCGGCCCCACAAATGGGCATCTCTAGACCAGTCTCAAGCTGAGCAGATGGGACGTGAACAGTCTCTGACTGGGCAGACGGGACGTGAGCAGTGTCTGAACTGGGCAGACGGCCGTGAACAGTCTCTGACTGGGCAGACGGGACGTGAACAGTCTCTGACTGGGCAGACGGGACGTGAACAGTCTCTGACTGGGCAGACGGGACGTGAACAGTCTCTGACTGGGCAGACGGGACGTGAACAGTCTCTGACTGGGCAGACAGGACGTGAACAGTCTCTGACTGGGCAGACGGGACGTGAAGCTCCGACTCGGCACGGCGTGACGTGACGTGACGCTGGGGCGGGACCGGCAGGGCGTGCAGCTTGGGCACGACCCCCGGGATGACAGCGGGCTGCACGGGGACGACCCCCCGGACGACAGCGGGCTGCACGGGGACGACCCCCCGGGCGACAGCGGGCTGCACGGTGACGGCCTCCGGGGCGACAGCGGGCTGCACGGGGACGGCCTTCTGGACGACAGCGGACTGCACGGGGACGACCCTCCGGACGACAGCAGTGGGCTGCTCGAGGACGACCTCCGAGTTCTTAGGGAGACTGGAGGACTTCCTCCTCCTCGCCTTTTCTGACAGCGAAGTGCCGGTTCTGGACTGGACGGAAACTGCGGCGAACAGATCTCTGGACTGGAATTCACCAGCCCATGGTCAAAGAAGGGCCAGAGTGAGGAATGGTGTCGAGATTCCTCTCGACCGCCTCCTCCATTGCGGCCTCCACGGGTCCCCCGAAATCTGACCCAATCTGGTCCCCCTCAAAAAATTGTCTCTTCTCCCGCTCGGTGGCTGGGGAAGAGATATTTAAAAACATACCGCTGGATCTATGTTTGTGACGGAGTCCTTCTGTCACGGAACACACACAGGAGAGAGAGATCCAATAGCAGTAATACTTTAATGGGGTAATCCGTACTCACAGTCAGTCCAGGCAAAGGTCAAAATCCAACAAAGACAATCCAAAGAACACAAGAACACACGAACAACAGGAACAGAAGTGTGGGGACAATATACAAGGACTCCATGACAAACACTGAAACTGACAGGGTATATATACACAAGTGCTAAACGAGGGGTGACGAGAAACAGCTGAACACAATGAACACTCAGTGACAGACAGGATTATGGGAAGTGTAGTGAAAATGCTAGACACCGTGAAAACTGAGACCTCTCATGTTAACCCCAGGGAACCACCAGGACACTGTGACACACTTACCTGTTTATGCACTGTGTTCCTGCCATATCAGCAAATAAATTTAACTCTTGAGTTTTACCTCAGTTCTGGTCATTGCATCCAAGCCTGAGCATTACAAGTTTTAAAGTTTTAATAGTAGCCCAAAGAGAGAAAAAAAGGAACTGATGCGTGATGCAGGATGCATTAAAGTTGTATGAATTGCCTGCAGTAAGTGTAGATCTTTTTTTTTTCCAAACATGTAAAAGGTTCCTAACAGTTTTTCGTTTCTTTCTATGAATTAGTTTATTCGGTGCATTTTCCTTTTTTAGCAACTGAGTCAACAGATGGAGTTTAACCTTTTCTCATGGACCGCCTGAGAATACTTTTCAATTAGTAGGCCTGTTACAGGAGGCACTAACCTTTTCATAAATTCACATTCTAGATCTGCGCTCATGTTCGCTGAGACTAACAGTAAAACTGCATGGACTATTGGAGCAATATGTCTAAGATTAAATGAGCAAATCACACTGTACAGCATGTATGAAGTATCACTTGTATGACACTGCATAGACACGCATAAATACTCAAAGTCTCAAAGACTGCAGAAGACTAATACGACTAATAAAAGGGACTGCCAAATGTATTGTATGGAGCCATTTATGTAATACAATATTGCAACCTGAGAATAATGTGACTATGAAAATATGAAACACAGAAAAAAAAACGAATTTAAAAATAAACACATTATTATTAAGCCTAACCCAAACTAGTCAAAAGTTTGGTAGGTTATTTGACCTTGTATAGTTGATTCTAAAGCAAAATGTTTAATGTTAATATTTCTATTTAGCACTATTTTCATGTTATAAAACCGTATAATTGTCATTAAAGAGAAGGATTCAGACAGGTAAAGTAATCAACAGGTTTATTTACAGAAGTATGTGATCGCAATGATGGAAGCAGGTGAGTAACTGATGAATATAGTGTTCAGGATGGATATCTGGATGAGTAATGTTCTTATCTGTTGCAGGTTTTGAAATGGAGATCGAGGCAGATGACGGGAAGACGGATGAAGGAAGCAGATGACTGAAGACAAATCATAATCGCAGGTATCGTGCAGGTAACGAGTCAGGTAGGTGTTCTTTGAGGGAACGACGAGACCAGACCATGGGGAACTGCAGTGGGAAGAAAACCAAATTAAAGGTATTTCGCATTTCATGGAAAGAGAGCTCGATTGCATATAGAGAGGTCGTAAAAGATGCCAGATCTGTTTATTTTTTTAGTTTGTTTATTATAAGAAAAAAAAAGTCCTGGGCCTGTTGCACAAAAGTAGAATTAAGACATCCGGGATAAATGACTCAGCTGAGCTCAATGAAGCCAAAACATGTGCGTCCAAGCTTAATTGGTTTGCACAAAGACCAAGCCAGGATGAGCAGACACGGATTCATTAAGCCAGGTGAAACCAATCCTGGATAGGTGCGCGCTCACGCTCACTCAAATAGACCCCGCCACAGATCACAGATTAACTGATTTACCATGGCAACTAGAGCCGCGTAGGCCTACTTTTCCCCGTCGGAAGCACAAATCCTTAATGGCATACGAGGAGGTAAAAGATATAATTAAGAAGAAAGGCAACACCGCCCACAGTGATAAAGCAAAGAGAAAAAGCGTGGCAAAGTATTGCAGACCGCCTGAATGCGTAAGTAGTGCACAATTATTACACACTCACCGCTCCGCTGAAACATCACAATTACAATTCAAATATTTAATTCACATCTCCTAAAACGCATTTGTACTGTAATTATGAAACGGTTAAATTTTTAATTGAAATACACTGCAGATATGAGTGAAATTGTGTAAAGTAACTCCATCACACTGTATAAAGCTATGATAAATTATTATTAAAGCCTTACATTATTATTTAACGTTACTACGCTCAGTACGGTTTTAATCTTAGCCGTTGTACTCTGCTTCTTATGTTGTCCACCGTTTTTTTTGTGTTTCTCCTGCTTTTATTAATGTAAAGCTGCTTTGACAGAATGAAAACAATTGTGTTCACAAATTAAGGGTCAGCCCCTGTTAGGGCATGTGATATTACTGTGGCTTGTGCTTGTCCTCCACAATGTGGCCTGCCTGAGGAAGGAGAGGGGCCCCCAGAGTGCCACCAGCCATGGACTGGGACAATCCGGCAATCTTCCCTGATGACGACAGTGGTTGGCTGCTGAGGGACCAATATGTGTTGAATTATTTTAGTTCGTATGTGTGCCTTTCAATTTTGGTTAAATATGTCCTGCGGTGGCAGAGGAATTTGGGTTTTTTTTGGGTTCGTTTTTTTTACGAATTTGGCCTCTTATGATGTTTGTGCGGTATACTGTGTGTAATACAAGGCTGCAGGGAGGCTACTGCGTCCATTCATTTGTCTGTTCAGTTGATGTGTATGGATTTGTCCTGCATTTATTTTAGTGTGCAGACATGCAGGGTGTGTTATATACAGACCTTTGAATGTGTATGTCTCATTTTGTATAATATGCTTTGATTCTGTGCTTTCCATCTTGTAGACTGTGACTTCAGTTTCGAAAGGAGCTGATGGTTTACTGCTTTGTTTTGTCCTTATTCAATAAAGGAACATAATGTTACACATTGTGTTTTTATATTCATATGGAATGTGTATTTGTGTATTTGTTTATATGACAGAGTACTAGGGCCACACTGAAGAAAAAGGATAACGTCATACATTTATGAGGCTGGTTCTTTCTGCAGAAAAGCTACATATTCTTTTTACAGTTTTGATACTTATGACAATGTGATACTTAATATTCTGGCACATCAGCATGTCTTTGTTTATGAAACCATACTGAAGTACAATTTCACGAAATGCCCCACATCTGTCATTTTAACAACTGTCCTCCTTTAAAACAACTGGTTACAATATGTTGACTTGTCTTTTTTCCCCCTCTGTGGCCCTAATATTCTATCATTTTATATATAGCCTTATAGTCTATGGGAAACTGTAAATTATCTAATGATAGCAACATCATCTAAAAATCATTATTTATCCAAAATCATTGAAATTAATGATCACAAACGTTTAAATAATGACAGTGGGTCTAGTTATATGTGATAACAATGTATAGTGAGCAGTGAAATAACTATTGGTTTCCATTTGTGGTGACTGCTGACTGACATTAGGGATGAGATTAAATAGATCCTGGAATTTAGCCTGGTCTGGAGCAGGCTAGCTCCACAGAATAAATCTCCATGGTAATTTATACCATAACATATCCTCCTGCCCCCATCCAGCTTTAGTGCAACCGGATTACGGATCAATTGAGCCAGGATCACCAAGATATCCTGGCTTAATCCCTTATCCTAGTTTTGTTCAACAGGCCTCTGGTCTTCATCCGGAGGGTGAGCAGAATATAGGGCGGTGCCAGCAGCTCGGGAGACCAGGGCGGAGCCTGCCGGCTTTGACATAGCGGGGAAGGATGATGGGAAATGTAGTGAGGAGGTGGTGACTAGCTGGTGACCGTGACAATAATACCTTTATATAAGAGAGTAAAATTTAAATTGTCACAAACTAATAATCAAGGCCACATTAACACTGTAAGCCTTGGTGCTCACATCAAACATATATGTAATTTAAGACCACATATAAGAGTGTCCTCAGAATCTAACAGATCAGATTCCATGTGGTGTGCTATTCACACACACACACAGAGAGAAGAAAAAAACAAGATCAGAGGCACGCATAAGCAAAAAAAATCATATAATAATCTGTCGCTGTGGGAGTAACAAGTTTTCACGAGGTGCATTTAATTTATAGTGAACATTTCATCAGGACAGTGTAACAGTTATTACCATGATCCAATTACTGTACAGTAGTTAGATCCAATTCAAACATAGAAAGCAGATCATGCCCTTCAGACACTTTGAAGAAATGTGCTGCTTTTCCCACAATGTAACAAGGGTCACTGAGAAACTATAGTATGTATATATAATCTTGAATCATGCAGATTGTTGAGTAAAAGTGTGTTTCTACTTGTCTTGGCAATCATGCTTTTAATCACCTGAAAGACAGGGCAAAAAGTCCTTTCTATTTCTACTTTACAGTGAAGTAAAGATCTAAGTAATATCCAGAAAAATTCCAGAATATCATAGAGAATTGGGGGTGGGCTGTTGAAGTTGGTCCAGAATGCAACCGTCAAGCAACACCTTGAAATCCACCCCCAACACCCTTGTAACTGCAGCAATGTGCTAAAATACACCTATCAAAATTGAACATATCATCATATTCCATGGCAGACCACATGGAAACCACCTGGAAAACCCTAGCATCATTGCAATGTAGGAAACAACATATACAAAATCTACTTTAAATATTGTTTAGCATGATACTTTGAGTTCACAATTTAAACAATTATATTGTACAACTAGGGATGGCTGACGCGAAACAGTCGTTCCGAAGCTTTGCGAGATCCCGAAGCGCAGATGATTCGAAACACTGGTCCGAAGCGTGATTCAAAACACCCATGTCACGTGACTATGGCCAAACGAAGCCTCGAAGTGTTTCACTAAATGTTTCATCAGGTGTGATCCGCCGAATCAGCGTTTGATTGACACGGTCGGGAACAGACCACACAAGCGCACATCTGTATAAAAGTGAAATTAACGCATATAGACCTCGTGGGTTTTTGTGAGAGTAGTTTGATTTTGAGATAGCGGATTTTTGGTGATATAGTGACATTTATAGTGCGATTTGTTTAGTTATATTTAGGCTTACATTTAAATTTACACAACACATTGACTGATAGGCTAGAGGCACAGAGTATACATATAGTGACACATTAATAGATACATAGATATAAAATATAGACAGCTAGATTAATAGATAGATAGATAGATAGATAGATAGATAGATAGATAGATAGATAGATAGATAGATAGATAGATACATATATAGATAGATTAAAATAGGCTACATATATAAATACATAGATAGATTATAGATACATATTATATATCTAAATACATAGATAGATTGTAAATACATATTATATATCTAAATACATAGATAGATTGTAGATACATATTATATATCTAATTACATAGATAGATTGTAGATACATATCTAGATAGATTTGGATAGATAAAATGGAGGCTCCCTAGAAGAGATGCCGTACATCTGTGGTGTGGGAGCATTTCCATTTAGAAACCCCAAATAAAGTGAGATGTGTGTATTGTGATCGGCAGCTTGCCTACTGCAACAATACATCATCCATGATGCGCCATTTGAGGAGCTGATGCCACAGTGGAAGTGAAAAAATACATCAACGATGCGTATTTGCCCAGAACTCATGATCCACTAACTTACTGGAAAGAGGAGAGCAGTAATCTTTCCTCATTTGTATGTCCTGGCTAAAAAATGTCTTTGCATACCAGCAACAAGTGTCTCTTGTGAGGATTTTTTCAAAGGCTGGAGAAATTATCTGTAAAAAAAGAAGTAGGCTAAGTCCTTCCACAGCAGAGAAATTAATATTTTTGAATAAAAATATCTAAAAAAGTGAGACATTGTGGCTTGATTTATTTTATTAATATTCATTTTGCAGGACCAAAATAACATTATGCACAGTGAGGAGCCTAGGTTACAAGCTTCACATATTAGAAAAATACAATAATAAAAAAAACAACACATTTTTTTTAATGGCTCGTCAAGGTTGTTTCAGGATCAACACCTGCAAGTGACCACTAGGTGTCACCGTGGAGACGGGTGTCGGATTGATTCGAAGCCTCGAAACAATATGAACCATTTGGTTCAACTGTTTCATTGCTTCACGAAGCCTCGATCTGCCCATCACTATGTACAACCTGTTGTAGTTACACAGGTGCCTAGATTATATGTGTTGTGTCACGGCCGGCTCACAAACCGCGACAAAGAAGGAGACAACACATTGGATAATGATCAAAAGTAACAACATTTATTAAAGTAAGAATAAATAAATGGGGAAAAAGAAAAAACAAACAATTGAATCAGGTACGCAAACAGCACGAAGATGGGAGAGCGGCCCCCTTCACAGCTGAAGGGAACTACTTTAATTGCTGGCATCAGCTCAAACACAGGTGTAACTCCTCAGTCATCAATGACGTCACTCACCCTAACTGCAAACCAAAAAAAAAAAAAATATATATATATATATATAACCCATACTGGGTTCATAACAGTTGTATAGTGGGATTAATCACAGGAAACACATGAGCTAACCAAACTATCCATGTGTTCTGTAAAAGTAATTTTTATTCTCAATTTAAATAGGGTTGGTGAAAAAAAATATATTGGTGATGAAATTCCATCACGGTTAATTAAACAAGAGTTGACTGTGATGTATGTTTCAGTGGTAATTAGTATCAGATCTCCAAGGACAAAAGTGATTAGATTCCTAAAATGTCCCTGGTGGAAACTGTTCAAGGGCTTTTCTTGGAATTTTCAGCACCAGGAGCACCAGATGCACATACTGTTCTTTGAATGATAAAGCAGTTTTAAGAGCTTCACAACCAGATGCTTGAAAATCCCCGTTGGGAGGAGGACATTTTACATGTTGCTGACTTATGACTGTTAAGATCCCTAAAAAATCCGAAAATCCCTAGAGTATTGCATGAACTATGTTGACAGAGATAAATAATTGTATTTCTGAAAATTGAAATTGTTATAATTTACTATAATTTACAGTTATCTCCATAAATGGGGCCGATGCGCTACGTATATCGATGCATTGCCAACGATACGATACATTAAAGATACATATACACAGCTACCGATGCGATGCAATACGATTCACTATTATTACGATGAGGTACGATCCGCTTTCGATTCGATTCATCGCAATGTTGAAACGTTTTTTTGTGTTTGGAGCTCTGTCGAATTGATTCATAAATCCTTGATTTTCTTCTTTACACTCATTTATAAACGAGCATTTTCTATTTTTCCAGCGTGTGAACATATCTCTGATACTATTCTTTATAAAAAAACAATCGGATTGCTTTGATATCGCTAGTTATATCCAACTTTCCGAACTTCCGCTACTAGCTTTAACGTTAGCCCACTAGCATTGCACACGTGGTCTCGCCTATCGATCATCTTTATGTACACTCGTATTACTAAAAGGATACGGGTTCTATCCAGGATTTCAGTCCTAAATTAGTAGTGATATTGGTAGTATCACTGCTAATTTATTGTTCATCTGTTATAATGGTGAATATATCAGATGTGTGTCTACCTCTGAGTGCAGGTGAGGACACGTTCGAGCTGCATTCGGTGCAGTTGGAGCTGGAGTCCGTGGAGAAGCAGATCCATGATCTGCTGGGGAGGCAGGCCGAGCTGCGAGACTGACGATCAGCGCTTGAAGCATCACGCGCCGATTCTCACAAGTCAGTGGTTAGTAACTTTTCGACTCCGACCTCGTCTACTCCGTGTGTTTCTCTGCACAGGACATGAGCAGCCAGGACGCGATCATCCCTGGTTTCATTCACTCTGGCACCGACACAACACCATGGACCCTGGATGATTCCACAGTGGAAGACACGAGCCAGGACCAGAGCAAGGACCTCTCCGCCCCTCCCGGTCTCCGAGATCTCCACCCGGAACCGCTTCTCCCCTCTTCGCGAGACGGAACGCGAAGACGCTGTGATCATCGGCAGTTCCATCGTCCGGCATGTCTACGGCATGTATGGCATGCTACCTCAGGTAAAGGTATGGTGCGCACTCACTGCTTTCCTGGTGCTCGTGTTCTCAATGTCGCTGCGCAGGTTTACGAGATCCTGAACGGTGACGAGCGCGTCGGAGCTGTCGTGCTGCACGCGGGAGTGAACGACATCAGGCTGCGGCAGACAGAGGTTCTGAAGAAGGACTACAGGAGCCTGATCTAGACGGTACGCAGAACATCGCCTGATGCAAAGATCATCGTGTCTGGACCACTTTCCACGTACCGACAAAGACAAGAAAGGTTCAGTAGATTATTTGCACTAAATGAATGGTTAATGTCATGGTGTAATGAACAGAGACTGCTCTTTGTAAATAATTGGAATCTGTTCTGGGAGCGACCTAGGCTCTTTCGTGCTGATGGCCTGCACCCCAGCAGAATCGGAGCGGTATGATCTATTGACACTATAGATCATAAAATACTCTTAGATCGACTTCAAAATTACACTGGTGTTCAGGGACAGGCATTAAGCTGGTTTAGATCGTACCTATCAGACCGTTACCATTTTGTCCATTTAAGTCCAAGATAACATCAGTAAATTATGGATTGCCGCAAGGATCTGTGTTAGGCCCTCTGCTATTCTCAATTTATATACTGCCACTTGGTAATATTATAAAAAAAACATGGAATTAGTTTCCACTGTTATGCTCATGACACTCAATTATATATATCATCACGACCAAATGAAAACACTAAATTATCTAAATTGACAGAGTGTGTTAAAGATATGATATATTGGATGACGTGTAATTTTCTTCTACTAAATTCAGGTATTACTGATTGTTCCAAAAAACTGCCCACAAAACCTCTTACAATACAACCGTCTCGGGTTACGACTGTAACCCTTGTTCCCTGAGGGGGGAACGAGACACTGCGTCGTTGAAAACGACTCTTTGGGGACGCTCCCTAAGCGTACGCCTCTGAAGTATGAATGAAACTAATCCAATCCTGATTGGTGTTGCGTCGTGACGTAACATGTGACGGCATTACCGGATGCATAAAAGTGTCGCCGGCGCACACACACATTAGCCTCGCGATGAAGCAAGCCGCTCCCAGGCGTTAAGGGGCGTGGCAAGACGACGCAGTGTCTCGTTCCCTCCTCAGGGAACAAGGGTTACAGTCGTAACCCGAGACGTTCCCTTTCGTAGGGAACTCGCACTGCGTCGTTGAAAACGACTCTTTGGGGAACGAATACCCACTAGGCCACGCACCGAAGAAGCCTGTCCTAGAGTGAAGCTGATCTCAGGCACTTAAGCTAGGACGAGAGCACTCGTGCTCGGAGGGCCCAAGAGGACGCCATGCCTCTGTTAAAATAAGCCCTTACGGCCAAAGGTGAAGGCAAATTGCGCACCTTGTAGGCCTACTTATGGTTTGTTTGGATGCCGGGAGCCCCTTATTAGGTGACCCAAAACACACTAACAGTAGGTCCGACCTCCTCGAAGAAGAGGACCTCTCAAGGTAAATACTCTGACTGGCAGAGCAAAGGAACCTCTCTTCTTCTGCCGACACATGAGGTGGAGGATGAAATGCTCGCAGGACCATGGACCTAGCTATGTTAGAATGCACTTAAGGCACATAGCTGGGTCTTGGGTGCAGGATGGCCTTAACTCTGCCGGGGGCAAAACCCCAAGCAAGCTGGCGTTAGTGCCAGGGCTTGGAGATCTCCCACTCTCTTAATATTTTAAGAAATAGCTAAGAGAAACGCTATCTTGAACGTGAGGTCCTAGGCGAAGCTGACTGGAGGGGTTCGAAGGGAGCCAGGGATAGCCCTTCGAGAACCACCGCCAGGTCCCAGGAAGGAACCCTGGACCTGACTGTCGGTCTCATCCTCCATGTACCATGGAGAAATAGTATGACCAGCTGGTGCCTCCCCAAAGGCCCATCACTCGGTGGTGCATGGACCGCCGCAATGGCAGCCACGTACACCTTAAGTGTGGACGGGAAGAGACCCGCAGAGAAACGATCTTGAAGAGACTCCAGAACTAAAGCCACTGGGCAGTTAACTGGATCTAACTCATGTTCTCTACTCCAAGTGGAAAAACATACCACTTGAGGCCATATAATCTCCTAGTAGACGGAGCCCTAGAGCTAAGTATGGTTTTGACCACCCCAGCTGATAGACCGGCATCTAGGTACTGGACCCCCTCAGGGGCCAGACCCACAATTTCCACAGCTCCGGGCGAGGGTGGAATATTGTGCCCTCCGCCTGAGACAACAGATCCCTCCTCAGAGGAATCTGCCAAGGCGGAACTATCTGAAGTGAAATTATGTCTGAAAACCATACTCGGGCCGGCCACAACGGGGCTATCAGAAGAAGACTGATGCCCTACTGACGGACCCTCTCCAGGACTCCCGGGAGCAGAGCGATCGGGGGAAAAGCGTACAGGCGAAGCCTCGGTCAGGCCTGTACCATGGCATCCAACCCCAGTGGGGCTGGATGAGTGAGGGAGAACCAAAGTGGACAGTGGGACGTCTCTCGAGACGCAAACAGATCCACTTCCATTGGTCCAACCTCTGCCATATCAACTTCACCACCTCTGGGTGAAGTCTCCATTCCCCAGGCCTCAGCCCCTGCCTCGACAGGATGTCTGCTCCCTGATTCTGAACCTTCGGGACATAAATTGCTCTAATAGATAATAATTTCCACTGGGACCATAGATTAATCTGATGCGCCAGTCTGGATAGAGGGCGCGATCTGAATCCCCCTTGTCGGTTCAGATAAATTGATGTCTGGAAGGAAGCTCCTCAGAGCCCTGAACACAGCCAACATCTCTAGGCAAAATATATGCCAAAAATGTTGATGGTTCTGCCACAGACCCCTGGCAAAGCGGCCATCCATGACCGCGCCCACGCCAGTGAAGGAGGCGCCTGTCGAAACGGTTTTCCGGCGACATGACGCTGCTAATACTGGCCCTTGGGACAGGAACCAAGGTTTCTTCCATATTAATTAGGGAAACGAAGGCATCGGCGCGTAACCCTGATTGTTCGGAACAGATTTCCCCTTGGGGAAATCCCCTTGGCTATCAGCCACCACTGAAGGGGCCTCATGTGTAGAAGGTCCAAAAGGTATTATGTTGGACACAGCTGCCATGAGGCCCAGCAGTCTTAAAAATTGCTTTACAGTAATGGCCTGGCCTAGCTTTATCCCAGACGCCATGGCCCGGATGGACTCGATACACGCGGGAGACATATGTGCCCACATCGTATCCGAGTTCCATACCACGCCCAGAAACGTAGTTTTCTGAGCTGGTACCAACACGCTTTTCTTCGTGTTGAGTCTCACCCCCAAGCTCGGAATACGGCCAAGGACGACATCTCGATGCCGAACTGCCATTTGCTCGAGACTGAGCCAGAATGGGCCAGTCGTCGATTAAATTAAGTGTAAGGATGGCCTGAAGCCTCAGTAGGACCAGAGCTGCATCCATACACTTGGAGCTTTTGCGAGGGGAGAGTGCTAGGCCAAACGGAAGAACCCGAATTTGGTACCTCCTGTGTATTGGAAGGATGGAGCACGGAAGTATGCGTCTTTCAGACCTATCGTGATAAACCAGTCCTCGGACCTGATTTGATTCACGATGAGCATCTTGAACCTGAAGCTCCTCAGGGTCTAATTTTTTTTTTTTCAGGTAGAACCTCTTTCCTGAAGCCCTCTTACCTGAAGGACGGCCCTCAGGTCATCCTTCTGATCAAAAGAGCGATATAGATTTCTCTGTTGCCAAACTCCCGAGGGAGGGGCTCTAGAGGAAGGAGTGGGGTTTATCCCATGACTTAGATAACTCATTATGCAAGTCTGGAAAAATAAATAAATAAAAATGGTAAGCTCTGGCGCTGATGTTGTGATTGTTGCTGCAGGAAGTGCTCATATCCTTTCTAAGTTATTTATTAAGCGCTTCCTGTCAAACATGTGGCCAGTTGATTTTTCATCTGGCCACAGCATGAATCATAACACGCTATTAAGCCTCGATGTTGCAGATTTTTTATTTTAAACATCGGGTGCTTGTCACGGGCAGAAGAAGCCGCATCGCGGGCTTAGAACCATTCAAATAAAGAATGAGAAAGTGCCGCAGCAGTCTCACTCTCATCAGCAAAATTCATATTTTATTATTTATTTTATTTACGAACCCCACGATCTGAGTCGCGGACCTGAACAACGGAGAACGTGAGCTGTCTAATTCACGTTCATCCGCCTCGATGCTGAACACACCCACTCCCTCAGAAGCAGATAGTTCAAACATCAGGTTCTCATCACGGGCAGAAGCCACAGCGCGGGCTTCTGCACCATGAAAGGGAGCCACAGAACCTTCAAATAGGGAATGAGTAAATGCCGCAGCAGTGTCATTCTCATCTGCAAGATCCTATTGCGAACCCCGCGATCTGAGTCGCCGCGCCGCCTCAACGGACGCGGGACCCGAACCGCGGGGAACGCGAGCTGGTAAATTTAACTCACACTCATCCGGCCGCCTCGATGCTGAACACATCCACTCCCTCGGAAGCAGATAGTTCAAACATCGAGGTCTCGTCACGGGCAGAAGAAGCCGCAGCGCGGGCTTCTGCACCATGAACGAGAGCCTTAGAACCTTCAGATGAAAAATGAGAAAGTGCCGCAGCAGTCTCATCCTCGTCTGCAAGATCCCTTTGCGAACCCCGCGATCTGAGTCACCGCGCCGCCTCAACGGACGCGGGACCTGAACCACGGGGAACGCGAGCGCAGTACTGATAGGGAGTGTTTCACAGAGATCACAGACAGCACCCTCGAGAGCTGCCCGTGCGTGTGTTACACTCCCAAACAATTCACACACAACTGATGCGTGTCCCCACTCGTAATATATTTTGGGCAGGGGTGCACACATCTAATGAATTGCTCACTCGCCATAATACAGTGACTGGATCAGACAGACAACACCAAATAAGACAGACAACAACAGAGAGTGCTTACTGAAGAGCGAAAGCTAATATGTGTGTGCGCCGGCGACACTTTTATGCATCCGGTTATGCCGTCACATGTTACGTCACGATGCAACACCAATCAGGATTGGATTAGTTTCATTCATACTTCAGAGGTGTACGCTTAGGGAGCGTCCCCAAAGAGTCGTTTTCAACGACGCAGTGCGAGTTCCCTATGAAAGGGAACTTAATTTAGAAGGATGTCCTGTTACTTTATCCTCTACAGTAAAAGACCTGGGTGTTATACTAGACCGCAACTTGTCTTTTGAAAATTATATTTCAACAGCCTTTTTCCACCTTAGAAACATTGCTAAGCTACGTAACATGCTATCTGTTTCTGATGCAGAAAAGTTAGTTCATGCATTCATGACCTCGAGACTAGATTACTGTAATGCTTTATTAGCTGGTTGTCCTGCATCATCAGTAAACAAGCTACAGTAAGTCCAAAATGCAGCTGCTAGAGATCTTACTAGGTCAAGGAAATATGATCATATAACACCAATGTTATCATCTCTACACTGGTTACCTATTAAGTTCCGTATCAATTACAAAGTATTGCTACTGACCTATAAAGCCCTAAATGGTTTAGCTCCTGTGTATTTAAGGGATCTTCTATCGCCCTACAATCCATTGCGCTCTTTAAGATCGCTAAATTCGAGGCTTCTGGTCATACCTAGGATATCTAAGTCCACTAAAGGAGGGAGGGCGTTTTCACATCTAGCTCCTAAACTCTGGAATAGCCTTCCTGATATTGTCCGAGGCTCAGACTCGCTCTCTCAGTTCAAAACTAGATTAAGTCAAGTCAAGTCACCTTTATTTATATAGCGCTTTTTACAATAAAGATTGTATCAAAGCAGCTTCACAGTGATAACATGAAAATAATACAAAAAACTATTTCATCATCGTCCACCTTTAAGGCAGATCTATAATATTGTTGAATATTAAATGTCCCCAACTAAGCAAGCCAGAAGGCAAGGCAACAGCGGCAAGGAACCAAAACTCCATCAGGTGACAGAATGGAGAAAAAAACCTTGGGAGAACCCAGGCTCAGTCGGGGGCCAGTTCTCCTCTGGCCAATGAGTGAACAGTGTATGATTATGATTCAGGAGCATTACAGGTCAGAAGTTCAGAATGAATCAGAGTATTTGTCCAGTTCCGGTTGGTTGAAGTCGGAGTGGAGAGGAGGAGAGACAGGTTGACACTTCAGGTCAGCGGCGTCGTCGTGTCCTGGCGCTGGTCCTTCATACTATCTGGATACGGCCTGGTTCCGGTGGACAGCGGTAAACCTCGGGATAGACAGAGAGACTAATATTAGCGTAGACTCCATCCTTCTTATGATGTACCAAGTACATCAGGATTTACGGGAAGTGTTCCCGGTCCCGGCTGTTCTAAACTATGCAGCCTAACATTGAATTATAGAAGTCTATAATGTGTTATGTGTATGCTAGGCCGAAGAGATGTGTTTTTAGTCTAGATTTGAACTGACAGAGTGTGTCTGCTTCCCGGAAAATGTTAGGAAGACTGTTCCAAAGTTTTGGTGCTAAAGTTTGGTAGAAAAGGATCTACCGCCAGCAGTCGATTTTGATATTCTAGGTATTATTAACTGGCCGGAATTTTGAGATCGCAGTAGACGTGAAGGACTAGATTAAAGACGCATCTCTTTAGCCAAGCATTCACATAATGCATCTCATACCTTTTGTACTACAGTTAAATCAGATCAAATGCATTCATATTATGAACAGCAGCTACGCTAATTATTTCCCATCTGCCTTTTTGTTGTTTCTCGAGACGCCAGTCTGTGAAGAGACGACCCAACGCCGGCGATATGTTATACCCTAAATTAATACATGATTAACTAACTGTATTTTTCTATGTACATTTCTGAAATGCATTTTCTGTAAAGCTGATTTGAAACAATATGTATTGTGATAAGCGCTATACAAATAAATTTGAATTGAATTAAAATGTGATTAAATGTAATTCGATGCAATGGAGAACATTTTATGCTATGCAATTCAATATGGTATAGATAGTTAACTTTTATTTATTTTGTTCAGACATAGGCCTACAGGAAATAATAAAGTAGCTTACCGTAAAACTTCAAATAATAGCCGAGTCACAAATAGACGCCTGGTGTGGCGTCTTTTACACGCCTGGTGTGGCTACAGGTTTGGATAAATAAAGGCCGGTCTCAAATAGAGGCCTGGTCTGTTTTTTTAGTTTCGGGTTGTATTTAATCTTCTAAAACCCGTCATATCGTCTGTTTAAGCCAATTCTATGGTGCAGATTGCGCACACAAGAGAGCCCTGCGCATCTGGGCGGGAGCTGTTAGCGCAAGCAATGAAGGCATAGTTAGCAGAGGCCGGAGAGGGAGAAGTGGAGGAGAGCGATGAGGAGGAGGAATTTGCCAATAAACTTGTAGTTGAGGATCGTGGTGATAATGATAGTGATGAAAATGGGTCATTTTGTATCACATGATTGCATTTGTTTTACAGGGTAGCCTTCATTGTTTCTTGTTAAAGTGTGTTTCGGGCAACAAGTTCATAGGCTCGATGGATATTAGAAGAGGTGTTAGTGAGGGGACACTATACTGTCAAAGAGCACCGTCCTCCGGATGAGATGTAAAACTGAGGTACTGATTCTCTGTGGTCATTAAAAAACCTAGGCACTTCTCGTAAAGAGTAGGGGTGTAACCCCGGTGTCCATCCAAGTGGATGCTGCACACTGGTGGTGGTTGAGGAGAGTGCTTCGACGGGAAAGAGAGCGAGCATTGAGGCGGAGCTCGTACGCGTGCTCACTCAGGCCACGCTGTGCCTTGGCCTCGATTGGGTTTCGCCTGAGCAGCCCGCCCACAACCGACTGGACGGCTACTTCCTGCCCGGGGAGCGCACTTCGCCTGCATCCAAGCCAGCGCCCTTTCTTCCAGAGCTTCATAAAGAGGTCGCTAAGTCTTGGAGCTCCCTTTTTTCGACCAGGATACGGTCTTCTGTTTCTCTGGCGTTCTCGGCTGTCGACGACGCCAAGAACAAAGGATACCTCTCCCTGCCGCCGGTTGAGGAGCCTATTGCAGCCCACTTACCACGTCACCACGACGTCATCCCTGCTCCACCGCGCTTTCGCCGCAAACGGACAGGCCGCGTCAGCGTTGCACACCATGGCCACGCTCCAGATTTATCAGGCTGATCTCCTCCGCAAGCTGGATGAGAAAGGACTTGACGCGATCTGCGTGGCGGACCTGAGGAGCGCTACAGACCTCGCTCTCCACGCTACCAAGTCTGCAGCACAGGCCATAGGTCGGAGCATGGCCTCGCTCACCATGTCTGAGAGACATATCTGGCTGACGCTCTCTGACATGTCCGACTCGGAGCGCACCGCGTTCCTCGACGCGTCGCTTTCCCCTGCCCACCTCTTCGGAACCTCGGTCAAGGACTTCACCGACAGGTACGCTGAGGTGCAGAAAGCGACACAGGCTATGAAGCACTTCCTCCCGAAGCGCTACAGTTCTGCAGCAGGCCGTGCAAAACCGTCTGCTCAGAGCGCACAGCCTAAGCCTCCGCCCAACGCCTCCTCTTCTCAACGCCGCCAGACACAGAGCTCGAGACAGCGCTCTCGCTCTTCCAGCCGCCGCCCCACCCCGCAACGAAGATTGCGTTGAAGCCAAAGGCCCCGAAGTTGTCCTAGCACTCCTAGGAAAGCGACGGTGTCTAAGTCCCGCTGCGGCCGGACTTCCACCGAAGATTGCCGCTCGTCCAGTCCAGGAAACGTGACTGGTCCTGTGTATTTAGCAGCCAACAAGCCTGTTCCATTACCCGCTTTGCTTGCACACAAAAGCCGTTTCCACGGCTACCCAGATAAATCCATTAAAGAGTGTATTTTCTGGTGTCCCGGCCACGGCCGATGGTGTTTCATGTGTAGTAAGACTGCCCACTATTCAGTTAAATGTGCCTGCTACCCCGCGCCCACATCCACACACAAGCATAACAGTTCCAACGGAACTCGCCCAGCCCTCCCCCTCTCAGTTAACCACCACAGAAGAATCGAGCGCTGGCACTCTGCCCGCTGTTATCAGCGCAGCCCCCGCCTCAGATGTTACGAGCACAGCGCTTACGTCACAGCTCACCAAAGCCACTGTATTGCGAGCCGATCAGAGCGCGCTTCGCACCCAGCCCCTAGCAACCCGTGCAGACGCGTGGGCGAAGCTTCCTGGGGTTTCAAAATAGGTGCTAAACATCATAAAAGAAGGCTATTAGCTACAGTTTCACCGACGCCCTCGCCGCCACATGGCGCGCGTCGAGACCACAGTAGAATCGAAAGTAGCACATCTACTTCGAGCCGAAATTCTGAAACTACTGAGCAAAGGGGCTATAGAACCCTTATCTCAAGCTCAAAGCGAAGGGGGGCTTTACAGCAGATACTTCCTGGTACCCAAGAAGGACGGAGGTCTCAGACCCATACTAGATCTGCGGAAACTGAACAAAGCGCTTATGAAGCGTCAGTTCAGGATGCTCACGACCAGAAAATTCCTTGCGCATGTTCGCCAAGGGGACTGGTTTGTGTCGATAGATCTAAAGAACGCGTATTTTCAAATACAGATAGCATCACATCACAGGCGATTTTTGAGATTCGCCTTCGAGGGTCAGGCATATCAGTACACAGTCCTGCCTTTCGGCTTGTCCCTGGCACCCCGTACATTTACGAAGTGCATGGACGCAGCGCTTGTTCACCTCAAACTCCGGGGCATTCGAGTGCTGAACTATTTGGACGACTGGCTCATTCTAGCCCAATCTCACTCAGAGATCATGGAGCACAGAGCTATGTTACTGGATCACCTCGAGAATCTCGGTCTCACAGTAAACTGGGAAAAGATTTCGCTATTCCCCAGACAGATTATATCGTTTCTGGGAATAGAACTGAACTCGCTGTCAATGACAGCGCGCAGTCGACTCTTTTCGCTGCGGCGCTGTAGTCCCTCTCAAGAAATTCCAAAGGATGGCCTCAGCATCATCAGTTCTCCAGCTGGGCCTGCTGAGCATATGTGCCCGCTGCAATTCTGGCTTAAAGAGAGAGTGCCTCACAGAGCGTGGGCCGCCGGTCGGCTTCGCCTCAAGGCTGATCAAGCGTGCATCGCAGCTTTGAACCCTTGGGGGTCGAGAGACTGGTACCATTCAGGTATAATCCTGGGGACTTCCTCGAGACTGAGGGTGGTGTCTACGGACGCATCCAACTCAGGATGGGGAGCGCTGCTCGAGGGCAGACCGCTTTTTGGCCAATGGTCAGAACGGGAGAAGCTCCTTCATATAAACTGCCTCGAGATGTTAGCAGTGAGCAAAGCGCTCACGCGCTTTCGTCCCCTGATAACGGGGTGCCACGTCCTGGTACGTTCAGACAACGTATCGGTGGTATCCTACATAAATCGCCAGGGCGGCCTCAGGTCCCTGACCCTGTACAGGCTAACCAGACGCCTCCTGATATGGGCACGCAGCAACCTGCTCTCGCTGAAAGCAGCGCACGTGCCAGGGCTCCTGAATGTAGGACCAGACAGACTGTCCAGGAACCACGTTCCGACAGGAGAATGGTCTTTGCACCCACAGACAGTACGGCTGCTGTGGAAGAAATTCGGTCAGAGCGGATGTAGACCTGTTTGCGTCTCAGGAAAACGCTCACTGTCCAGAATTTTTCTCGAAAAGCAAAGCTGACCCACTCGTGGCCTCGCCGTCCTCTCTACGCTTTTTCCCCTGTCTCCCTCCTAACCCAGGTGGTGGAACGGATCAGGGAGGAAGGATGTTCAGTGCTGCTTGTAGCGCCACTCTGGATGAGCCAGCCTTGGTTCCCAGTTGTGATGCAATTAGCAAGCACCGACCCGTGGCCAGTGCCTCTGAGGAGGGATCTCCTTTCTCAAGCCAATGGCTCGATCTGGCATCCTCACCCAGAGCTGTGGTCCCTTCATGTGTGGGCCATCAATGGATACCCGCTGACCTCCCACAGGAAGTGTTAAACATGATCATGCAGGTCAGAGCTCCGTCTACGCGACGTCTCTACGCCTCTAAATGGTCGGTATTTTCTGGTTGGTGCACAACTCGTGGTGTGTCACCCCCGGATTGCGGAGTGGCAGAGGTTCTCTCCTTCCTACAGGGGCTGCTGGATAAGGGGAGGTCCCCTTCCACGCTCAAAGTATATGTGGAGGCCATAGCAGCATTCTCTGAGACAGCGCTTGGCCGATCCATAGGAAGGAACAATTTAGTCATTCGGTTCCTTAGAGGAGCTAAGAGACTGAATCCTCCCAGACCTCACACAGTCCCTATATGGGACCTTTCTACGGTACTGGAAGCCATGAAAGGCCATCCCTTTGAGCCTTTGCAGGAGATTGATCTTAAACACCTGTCGTTCAAGACGGTGTTTCTTCTGGCTCTCGCTTCAGTGAAGCGCATAGGGGACTTACACACGCTCTCAGTGAGTGCAACGTGCATGGAGTTTGGGCCTAATGACTCTAGGGTTATACTCAAACCTAAGCACGGTTATGTTCCAAAATCCCTAAATACACAGTTTAGGGCACAGGTAATTTTCCTGTCTGCCCTACCGGTTACTGGAGGAAATGAGGACGAAAGCTTCCTCTGCCCAGTCAGGGCATTAAGAGCTTATGTGTCTCGCTCGTCTGCTTTCAGACAGACGGAGCAGCTGTCTGAGAGCAAATAAATGATTTGCTCTTATCATCCGACCATGGTTGTAGCTCTCTATTAGTGTTATTCAATCTTAGTGCTGCATTTGACACTATTGACCACAACATTCTTTTAAATAGACTCGAACATTATGTTAGCATTAGTGGAATTGCACTAGCATGGTTTAAATCATACTTATTTGAAAAAGTTATCAGTTTGTAGCAGTAAATGAAGAGATGTCACAAGTTCAGTATCAATTGTAATTGATCAATCACAAGTTCAGTATGGCGTACCACAAGGCTCAGTACTAGGACCTCTGCTGTTCACTCTGTACATGCTACCATTAGGATATATCATTAGGAAACATGGAATTAGCTTTCACTGTTATGCCGATGATACTCAGCTGTATATTTCTTCAAAACCTAATGAAACCTACCAATTCACAAAATTAACAGAATGCATAGCTGATATAAAAAATTGGATGACTAGTAATTTCCTACTACTAAATTCGGAAAAAACAGAGATTCTAATTATTGGACAAAAAACTTCCCCACGTAATAACCTAGAATACTGTCTAACACTTGCTGGCTGCTCTGTTAAGTCTTTGTCATCGGTTAGGAACCTGGGTGTGCTCATTGATACCAATCTTTCAATTGAAAGTCACGTGTCTAGTATCTGTAAAACCACACTTTTCCATGTTAAAAATATATCTAAATTACGCCATATGCTCTCATTGACAAATGGGTGGTTGCCCTGCACGCTTAATAAACAAACTACAGCTAGTTCAAAACGCAGCAGCTCGAGTTCTTACCAGAACCAGGAAGTATGACCATATTAGCCCCGTTCTGTCAACACTGCATTGGCTCCCTATTAAACATTGTATACATTTTAAAATATTGCTGATTACTTACAAAGCACTAAATGGTTTAGATCTGCAGTACTTGAGCGAGCTCTTAATGCATTATAGTCCTTCATGTGTATTGCAATCTCAAAATTCCGGCCAGTTGATAATACCGAGAATATCAAAATCGACTGCTGGCGGCAGATCCTTTTCCTATTTAGCACCAAAACTTTGGAACAGTCTCCCTACCATTGTCCCGGAAGCAGACACACTCTGTCAGTTCAAAGCTAGATTAAAGACACATCTCTTTGACCTAGCATTCACATAATACATTATAGACTTCTATAATTCAATGTTAGGCTGCATAGAGTAAGTCAGCCGGAACTGGGAACACTTCCCATAAATCCTGATGTACTCGTTACATCATAAGAAGAATGGCATCTACACTAATTTTAGTGTCTTTGTTTATCCCAAGGGTTTCCCGCAGCCTGCTGGATCCAGGTCGTATCCAGATCTGACGAAGGACCTTCGCCTGGACCCGATGACAACGCAGTGCTGAAGTGCCAACTAGCCTCTTCCTATGGAGGATCCCTTTACCACTCTACAGATAAAGCGTTGTGGGGAAATTCGGCTTGCGTACCTACCCCGAAGTGATAAAATTAAATTCTGTATCAAAATTTAAGACAAGTAGTTTGTTTAGGCATGGTTTGCTGGGAATTACAAACCTGCGCATATATATTCAAATGCATATAACTACAGAATTAATTCTTGATGCGCACGTGAGGGCCATTAGCGTTTATCACAGGTTCACGTTTAAAGTCTGTTTAGAGAAAAACGGTATCGTCTTAGCGGACCCTAATTTAATAACAATTGATCACTTCGACGGAAGTGAATCAATCAAAACTAACTTTAGCTGGAAAATAACATTATTCAAGAACCGCTATAAAGCAAAAACAATATGTTACCTTAAATTATACTTTTATCTCTATAAAGCTGCTTTGAAACGATCTACATTGTTAAAAGTTATATATAAATTAAGATGACTTGACTTCTACCCCAAAAAATCTTAAATCTAAAAAATGTAAACAAATATATTTTCATTGGTAGATATCCGTGTTCAAAGAGGTTATGTAAACATACTTCTAACATTGTTTAGTGTATTCAATTTCCTTGGTTTTGTTTTTGTTGCAAATTTTTTTTTAATAATAATCAGAGTAATGATAAATTGCAATTTTACAACTATAATTCTGTTCTGATATGAAGATGTTATTGACAGTGGAACACACTGATCTCACTGGTAATCATCCCAAATGCATAAAAAAAGAATAAAGACTACAGTATTTTGAACATAAAAAACTGTCTGTGATGTATCAATCTAATTTCATAATACTAGGCTAAATAAAAAAAGAAAACATAAAACATAGAATATAATGTATACTGTATATTATTATAAATTGGCATTAATACATCGTAGTAGTTCCCTTTCGTCCAGGGAACTCCGACGTACGTCGGGTTCCCCTGACGAATTGGGATCACGCTAGGGAGCCTATTACCTTCGAGAAACTAACAAAAAGCCAATGAACATTGGCATGCAACATTTGCATTCCGCGGACCCGCCCGTCAGCGCGGGTATAAAAGCCGGAAGTAAACATTGCATCATCGCCTTTCGCTTCGGAGCCTCAGTATTTCTGTTGACTACCCAAGCCTTCTGGAGAACAAACAATTGAAATACCTGGAGAGCAGAATCGCTGGTGTGACGGCGCGGTGCAGCGATCTTCGCCTTCAGCAGCAAAGGGTTGCAGTTTCCCCCGTCTGTCTGCTGCGGTGGTCCCTCGGCGCTTCGGCGTTTTCTCTCTCTCTCTCTCTCTCTTGTTTTTCTCTCTCTCTTTTCTGTCTAAAAGAGCTGGCGGGTGTTTCGCGTCCTTTTCAGGATGTCGACTCACCCGTGCGTTTCTGGATGCGGTAGACTTCTCCCTCCGGATGATGGCCATCAACACTGTCTCGCATGTTTGGGCTTAAAGCATGCTGAGGCAGCGTTGTTGGATGAGTCATGCTCTCTCTGTGGGAGCATGGCCATCGCGACGCTCCGCTCGAGACTGAGATCCCTGAAATATGGGGGAGTCCCTTCGGATAATGCTCGATTTAGTTCGTCTGTCGGTTCAGTTCGACAGGCGGCTACTTCGGTCATTCCCGTTGGTGAGCGTATGAGGGTTACAGTGCGGAATGTCTCGTGTGGTGAAACATCCTCGCGAGCTTCCCACTCCTCTAGCAGCTCGCTGCCAGCGGCTCTTCCGGGGGAACTTCCGGGGCCGTCCCGCACGGTTCCGGTTGTTTCCTTTGGAGCGCCCCCGGAGGACCAGATGTCTATCGCGGCATCGGAAGAGGTGCAATCATCTTCGGGTGAGGAGTCAGCGGCTCCACCCCCTTCGGGTGCGGTGGCTGCAGCTGACGCTGATCCCGAGGTGGTTGCTATGCTCGAAAGGGCGGCCGCGAATGTGGGACTCGAGTGGAACCCTCCGCCCGGGCCCTCGCATTCGCGGCTTGATGATTGGCCTGCTGCGGTACGTGCGGATGCCCCGCGTACCGCTCCGGTGCCTTTCTTCCCCGAAGTGCATGAGGAGTTGAGGAAGTCCTGGTCGGCGCCTCTGGCGTACCGGCGGGGTCCTCCTCGCCCCTCCCTCTTCACCACCCTTGACGGCGGGGCGGCGCACGGGTACGAGGGAATCCCCACAGTGGAGCGGTCTATCGCGATGCAGCTGTGTCCGAAGACCGCTTCCACCTGGCGGGGTGCCCCTTCACTCCCCTCCCGCGCCTGTAGATTCTCCTCGGGTCTAACCGGGGAGGCCTATAAGGCGTGTGGAGACGCCGCCTCCGCCCTGCATGCCATGGCTCTGCTTCAGGTCCACCAGGCCAAAGCACTCCATGACCTGCAGGGGGGTGGTCCCGACCCAGCCTTGCTGCAGGAGCTGCGTGCGGCGACCAACTTCGCTCTACGGGTGACGAAGGTTACCGCACGTTCGCTGGGTCGGGCGATGTCCACGCTTGTGGTCCAGGAGCGCCACCTGTGGCTTACCCTTGCGGATATGCGGGAAGCCGAGAGGAACAAACTTCTCGACTTCCCCGTGTCCCAAGGGGGCCTCTTCGGCGAGGCGGTGGATAACTTGGCCCAATTACCTCGACGACTGGCTCATTATAGCTCACTCTCGGGATGTTCTGTGCGAACACAGGGACATGGTGCTCCGGCATCTCAGTCAGTTGGGTCTTCAGGTCAACTGGGACAAGAGCAAACTCTGCCCCACGCAGAGGATCTCTTATCTCGGTATGGAGCTGGACTCGGTCGCCCAGACTGCGCGCCTCACAGAGGAGCGCGTCCAGTCAGTGCTCACCTGCCTCAGGTCTTTTCGAGGCAGGACAGCGGTTCCACTGAAACAATTTCAGAGGCTCCTGGGGCATATGGCGGCCGCAGCGGCAATTACACCACTCGGCCTGTTACATATGAGACCGCTACAGCGCTGGCTTCACGATCGAGTCCCCAGGTGGGCGTGGCAGAGTGGCACGTTCCGGGTCCAAGTGACCCCGCACTGCCGCCAAACCTTCTCCCCGTGGTCGGACCCTGCGTTCCCTTCGGGCTGGAGTGCCCCTGATCCAGGTTTCCAGGCATGCTGTGGTTTTCACAGATGCCTCGGCCACGGGGTGGGGGGGCCACGTACAAAGGGCATGCAGTCTCGGGTCTGTGGACGGGGCCCCAGCTGCATTGGCACATCAACTGCCTGGAGTTGCAAGCAGTACGTCTAGCTCTGTGTCGCCTCGTAGGGGTTCTCAGACACAAGCACGTACTGGTCCGTACGGACAACACTGCGACCGTTGCGTACATCAACCGTCAAGGTGGTCTACGCTCCCGTCGTATGTCGCGACTCGCCTCCCACCTCCTCCTATGGAGTCAGAAGCATCTGAGGTCGCTTCATGCTGCTTATGTGCCGGGGGCTCTCAACCGTGTGGCCGACGAGCTTTCACGGTTCACCCCCCTGCCCGGAGAATGGCGACTCCATCCCCAGGCGGTCCAGCTGATTTGGAGTGTCTTCGGAGCGGCACAGGTCGACCTGTTCGCCTCTCCGGACACGACCCATTGCCAGTGGTTTTACTCCCTGTCCGAGGGGACCCTCGGCACGGACGCCCTGGCTCTCAGCTGGCCCCGGGGCCTACGCAAATATGCGTTCCCCCCAGTGAGCCTTCTTGCGCAGACTCTGTGCAAGGTCAGGGAGGAAGAGCAGCAGGTCTTGCTAGTGGCGCCGTACTGGCCCACCAGGACTTGGTTCCCAGAACTCATGCTCCTCTCGACAGCCCCTCCTTGGCCGATTCCTCTGAGGAAGGATCTACTTTCTCAGAGACGGGGCACTCTACGGCACCCGCGTCCAGACCTCTGGAAACTCCATGTCTGGTCCCTGGACGGGACGCGGAGGTTCTGAGTGGGCTGCCACAGGCAGTGGTAGACACTATCGCTTCCGCTAGAGCCCCCTCTACGAGGCGCCTCTATGCGTTGAAGTGGAACCTGTTCGTCGCTTGGTGCTCCTCCCGTCAGGAGGACCCCCGAACTTGCCCGATCGGCGTTGTGCTTTCTTTCCTGCAAGATGGGTTGGAGCGTAGGCTGTCCCCTTCAACCCTCAAAGTGTATGTCGCTGCCATTGCGGCGCATCACGATGCAGTTGACGATAAGTCGGTGGGAAAGCACGACCTGGTCATCAGATTCCTGAAGGGTGCTAGGAGGTTAAACCCTCCTCGCCCTGTACACTCTGTACCCCCTTGGGACTTGACTCTGGTACTGAGAGCTCTCCAGAGTCCTCCCTTTGAGCCTTTGCTGACAGTAGAGCTTGATATCCTGTCTATTAAGACAGCGCTCCTGTTAGCATTGGCTTCTTTTAAAAGGGTGGGGGATCTGCAAGCATTTTCGGTCGACGAATCGTGCCTAGAGTTCGGGCCGGGCCTGTCCCACGTAACACTGAGACCCCCGCCCCGGATATGTGCCCAAGGTTCCTACCACTCCGTTTAGAGATCAGGTAGTGAACCTGCAAGCGCTGCCCCAGGAGGAGGCAGACCCAGCCCTAGCTTTTCTCTGTCCCGTCCGCTCCTTGCGGTGTTACGTTGACAGAACGCAAAGATTCAGGACCTCAGACCAGCTTCTTGTCTGTTACGGAGGCCGGCAGAAGGGGAAGGCCGTCTCCAAGCAGAGGTTAGCCCACTGGATAGTGGATGCCATCACCCGAGCCTATGAGGCTCAGGGTGAGCCTTGTCCCCCCAGGTTGCGCGCTCACTCAACTAGAGGTGTTGCCGCTTCCTGGGCGTTGGCTCAAGGCGCCTCGCTGACAGACATTTGTAGAGCTGGGGGCTGGGCGACACCTAACACGTTTGCTAGGTTCTATAACCTCCGTGTGGAACCGGTTTCCTCCCGGGTTCTGGCTTCGTCCAGTGGGTCGAGGGAATAGGTTGTGTCGGCTTGCTGCGCCACTCTGTAATCAGATAAGTGCGTCTCTTCCGCTCCGCTGGCCCCTAAGTGGTAACCTCGTTGAGCTCCTCCATCACCCCCCCCGGCGCCCGGCGTAGCGGACCGCCCGGCGCCAGGTTTGCTCCTCTAGCAGAGTCGTAGCAGACTGGGTGTTCAGTGGTCTTGAGTACCGTTTTTTGCCATGTGCAGTCCAGCCGTGTCTTCCCCCGACGGACTCGCGCCGTCGTCCTTGTTGTATGCGCTCCCAATTCCAATGGTTGGGACCATCTCAGGGACTCCATATGTTCACTATGTGAATTCATATGAGTATTCCAGGCCAGTTCAGGCATCCTGGTTTTCCGTAGTGTGCCTCCCCCCCCCCGGGGGTTGAGGCACGCTTCCCAGTGTTATCCAATGTCCTCTGTGTGGGTCTTGCGGAACAGCAGTGGATTCCTAGCAGCCCCCGAAATTTATTGAAACTGCTGTAGGGCGGCTTAGCTGGGCACTGGAAGGGGTCAGCACCATGCCGTTTTATTAGGGATCCCAATTCGTCAGGGGAACCCGACGTACGTCGGAGTTCCCTGGACGAAAGGGAACGTCTCGGTTACGTATGTAACCCTCGTTCCCTGAGTACAGGGAACGGAGACGTACGTCCCTTTGCCATGTGGCTGCACCTTCGCAGGGGTCCGTTACTTCGGCTCCTCAGCGAAAAGCGATGATGCAATGTTTACTTCCGGCTTTTATACCCGCGCTGACGGGCGGGTCCGCGGAATGCAAATGTTGCATGCCAATGTTCATTGGCTTTTTGTTAGTTTCTCGAAGGTAATAGGCTCCCTAGCGTGATCCCAATTCGTCAGGGGAACCCGACGTACGTCTCCGTTCCCTGTACTCAGGGAACGAGGGTTACATACGTAACCGAGACGTTTTTTCACTAAGTTTGTAAAAAGTAACAGACATGAGAATGACATTTCTTAAGTTAATAATAGTAGTGAAAAGTGTTTAATTGTTATGAAAATAAAATCGGAAAGCCACTCATTATAATGCCAAACATTAAAAGGGTCCTAAAGCAGGCCTTCTTTCTTTTTGAAATATATCATGTATTATTGTTTTATCTTAGATGAAATGTGACCTGGGGCCTCATTTATAAAACTTTGCCAAATAGACACTTGAGTGGCAAAAGGTTGCAGACGCCGTAAATGCTGTAGCCTCACAACCTCAGACCGTGGCCGAAATAAAAAAGAAATGATCGGACAATATCAGCCATTGTGCGTCATTATGCATTGTGATGGGGCATTTTATTTCCATCCATTTAATTACATCTGACAAGCTACAGATGTCGGTTATAATCTACGTAGAAATGGGAAATAGTTCAGTGCAAATGTAATTTCTTGCAGCTTTCTGAATGGTTGAGACATACATCATACGTTATTTAATCAAAGAATAAAACAAACTAAAGGCTTATGCATTAATACCATGATTTCGTAGCTGATGAAGAAATTTTTAATTTGAAAACAACTTTCCCCAGTGGACCAATTAATCAATATATCTATCTATCTATCTATCTATCTATCTATCTATCTATCTATCTATCTATCTATCTATCTATCTATCTATCTATCTATCTCCCCTAATTATCTATCTATCTGTCTATCTAATTGCATATATCTGCTCCGCCAGACGGACACATTGACGAGAATATCAGTTTTGTACATTATTTTGTTCTGTTTACCATATTATTTATGAGGATGAATTGCATAACATGTCAATATTATTAAGTTTGCTTTTTATAAATAGCAATTATTGCGTAGAGAGCGGCGTACGCCTTCTTTTGTGCGTACGCAACGTTTATAAATGAGGCCCCTGCACATGGCTTTGTTAGATTCACTTAAAAACTAGTTACACGGTCCACTCTGTTTCATATCATGGACACATCTGATCTTTGAGGATTTGAACTAATTGACTGCAACATGTGCTGCTGTTTCCTGTTGCTGGTCTCCAAAACTAGACTGGCCTTTGTCATGCCTGGATCAAAATATATATTTTTTTTCTTCTTTTTTTTTTTAGGGGGGGGGGGGGGGGGGGGGGGGGGCTGGCTAGGACATGTCTTTAGGGGTTTTCTCAGTCTAAGTGTGGGAATGTGGCATGTGTGACAGCATGTCATGCTTGCTGGTCTTGCACTTTCATTTACCCTTGGGTTCAAATGAGAATGGGAACAGAGTACTCAGATAAGACTCCCTTTCCATTTTTACTTCTTTTTTTATTAAATTTTTTATTTGTGTGTGTGTGTGTGTGTGTGTGTGTGTGTGTGTGTGTGTGTGTGTGTTGACTAAATGAAGAAACGAGTTGGAGCCTCAGAAGAATTGCGCAGCCACTGGCATTCTGACATCTGAATGACAAATTGTTTGTTTGTTTGTTTGCCGTCCAATATCACTGCAGCCATCTGCTGTTAGCATATGCTTATGAAAAACACATCCAAACTTATTGTAAAGTTAAATCTTCTGACAACTTATGCTGTCTTTGATTTGTAACATTGTTTCTGAATGTGTGATATTGTAATGGTGCGGTTGAAATATAGGAGGAAGCAGGATCCACGTGCACCAGTAGTCTTTTATTAAATAAACTCAAAACTTGACAAATTCAGGACTAGGGAACAGGACTCGGGAACAGAACAACCAACATACAACGTCAATAACTCACAAAGACTGAACTAGACACAGGGCTTAGGCTAAATACACATGCAAACAAGGGGGGTGTGGCTAATCAGAGACACCTGGGGTAGACTAAGGGCCATGTCCACACGGACACGGGTATTTTTTATAACCGGAGTTTTTCCTCCTGCGATTTGAAAAAAAAATCCCCGTCCCACACATGCCTCGGTTTTAAAAAAAATCTACGTCTACATGAAAACGCAAAAAACACGCTATCAAGCGCTGTCAAGAGCATGCCACACCCAACAGGCGGTGATATAACCCCTTACCGTAAAGGCACTTTGGCCAATCAGAAGCCTGACAAAAAGTTATTACCGGTTCCGGTAGGCTAACAACATGGCGCCACAGATTAAAGGGAGAGTTGTATGTTTGGACTGATGATGAAGTGGAATTGTTCCTTAATGTCCACACGTGAATACAAAGTGAGCAAAACTCAGGGAAAAACGTGGATTGGGAGTCTTGCCAGTCCAAGTACGCCGACATCCTAGCGCTGTCTGTATACATGCTATTAGCCCTATTAGCACAGTTTACTATCATCAATATTTGGCCTACGTCCGCCATTGCTCAGAATCGTCAACAAAGCAGTCAGCGGCGCACAATCTGACGTCAAAACACAGCGGATAACGGCGCACACCTCTGACGTTGCCAAGGCAAAAACCTCCGGTTTTTACTGTCTACACGACAACACTGCAACCGGCGTTTCTGAAAATGTTCTGTTTCAGTGACCTGATACTGCGTTTCCGTGTGGACGAACGGCCCTAACCGCGTAAAAAAAAGTCCCGGTTATAAAAATACCTGTGTCCGTGTGGGACATGGCCTAATAGACATTAAACATAACTGCTAAACATTTACATTATGCCATTTGGCAGACGCTTTTAAACCAAAGCGACTTTCATTGCATTTCAAGGTACACATTTACATTCTTATCAGTTATTGTTTTCCTGGGAATTAAACCCATGACCTTAGCGTTGCAAGCACCAACGCTCTACTGTTTGAGCTACTGGAAAGCATAAACATGGGACAAGGACAGGGGAACACAGACTGGAATCATGACAGATATAGCCTAATCAGTAACAAAAATAGTTGAAAAATTATATATTACTATAGCGAGTACTTAAATGCAACACTCAATGAATGTGTAAGGGCTGGTGCCAGTTCGTCTGAGCGGCCCCTCGATGAAGCAAAAGGCCTCTCTTGGGAATTAAACACTTGAAACTGAATCTTGCATATGCAACAGGGATACAGCTCACAAAAAAATTAAAGTGTCCCTGAAATAAAGCCCACAAAACACATAGTAAATATGTGTTAAACAATACTTTTGAGTAATGGAAGTTGTTCGCCTACAGTTTTTCCTTCAAAATGATCTAAAAATGATCATGCCTAATCTTTCACATAAAACAACACATTGATTTACATTTTGTAAAACACTTTTTGTTTGGGAAGGGCAATATACGCAGGGGCGTGACTGATCCAACACCATCATGGGACAATGACAATGGCTTGCTTAATGACCCCGCATAATGAGCTTGCATAATGAGCCTTTCATTCAGGTGTGTCACACAAGAAAGAATGTGAGGACAAAAAAAAAATGTATATATATATATATATATATATATATATATATATATATATATATATATATATATATAAAATAGTTGAAAAATTAGTATATATATATATATATATATATATATATATATATATATATATATATATATAATATAATCCAAAGCAAGTCAAAAGCACATTTTTAGTACATAGTCATTCCTGGAAACCTGGATTTTTCTTTTCAAATTTTTTTTATACATGCAAATTGTATAATATCCAAGGAAAACATTTCTAGTAATTGTGCAGTTAATTCTCATTTTCAGAAAGTTTTGGAATACATCCTGTGTGACATATACAAATGTGTCACTAATAAAAAAAACAATAATAAAATAATTTAATGAGAAGGCTTATATTGACCTATAAAGATTATTTTACATCTACCTTGTAAATATATGTTTTTGCTACTTATTAAAAAGTGTTCACATGTAGGCTAAATCAAACAACAATTAAAATTTTAACAATATTGCAAGTGTAATCTTTTCTTTTTTTTTTAAGTATCATACATATTTTCAAAGTTAAGGATTCATTAGTTTGATATAGCCTAACGTTACATTGGAACAAACATCCCATCCATCCAACCATCCATCCAACCATCCATCCATCCATCCATCCATCCATCCATCCATCCATCCATCCATCCATCCATCCATCCCATCCATCCATCCTTCTTCCGCTTATCCGGGTCCGGGTCGCGGGGGCAGCAGTCTAAGCAGAGATGCCCCAGACTTCCCTCTCCCTAGCCCCACTTCTTCTAGCACTTCCAGGGGGACACCGAGGCGTTCCAAGGCCAGTCGAGAGACATAGTCTCTCTTCCCGGGAAGGCGTCCAGGAGGCATCCGGAACAGATGCCCGAGCCACCTCAGCTGACCCCTCTCGATGTGGAGGACCAGCGGCTCTACTCTGAGCTCCTCCCGAGTGACCGAGCTTCTCACCCTATCTCTAAGGGATCGCCCAGCCACCCTGCGGAGAAAGCTCATTTCGGCCGCCTGAATCCGGGATCTTGTCCTTTCGGTCATGACCCAAAGCTCATGACCATAGGTGAGAGTAGGAACGTAGATTAACCGCTAAATCGACTCACCACGACAGACCGGTACATCGACCGCATTACTGCAGAAGCTGCACTGATCCGTCTGTCAATCTCCCGTTCCATCCTTCCCTCACTCGTGAACAAAACCCCAAGATACTTAAACTCCTCCACTTGAGGCAGGAACTCTCCACCAACCTGAAGTAGGCAAGCCACCTTTTTCCGACTGAGGACCATGGCCTCGGATTTGGAGGTGCGGATTCTCATCCCAGCCCGCTTCACACTCGGCTGCAAACCGTCCCAGTGCATGCTGAAGGTCCTGGTCTGATTGGGCCAACACGACAACATCATCTGCAAAGAGCAGAGACGAAATCGTGTTGTTCCCAAACCAGACACCCTCCGGCCCCTGGCTGCGCCTAGAAATTCTGTCCATAAAAATTATGAACAGAACCGGCGACAAAGGGCAGCCCTACCGGAGTCCAACATGCACCGGGAAGAAGTCTGACTTACTACCGGCAATGCGAACCAAGCTCCTGCTTCGGTCGTACAGGGAGCACCCTCCACAGGCCGCCACGAGGGACACAGTCGAATGTCTTCTCCAAATCCACAAAGCACATGTGGATTGTTTGGGCAAACTCCCATGAACCCTCCAGCACCCTGTAGAGGGTATAGAGCTGGTCCAGTGTTCCACGGCCCGGACAAAAACCACACTGTTCCTCCTGAATCCGAGGTTCTACTATCGGCCGTATTCTCCTCTCCAGTACCCTGGCACAGACTCCAGTACCTGGCATAGGCTGAGAAGTGTGGTCCCCCTGTAGTTGGAACACACCCTCCGGTCCCCCTTCTTAAAAAGAGGGACCACCACCCCGGTCTGCCATCCCAGAGGCACTGTCCCCGACCGCCACGCGATGCTGCAGAGGCGTGTCAGCCAAGACAGCCCCACAACATCCAGAGACTTGAGGTACTCAGGGCGGATCTCATCCATCCCCGGTGCCTTGCCACAGAGGAGTTTCTTGACTACCTCGGTGACTTCAGCTTGGATGATGGACGAGTCCACCTCTGAGCCCTCAGCCTCTGCTTCCTCAATGGATGACGTGACGGCGGGATTGAGGAGATCCTCAAAGTATTGCTTCCACTGTCCGACGACATCCCCAGTTGAGGTCAACAGCTGCCCACCTCCACTGTAGACAGCAGTGGTAGGGCACTGCTTCCCTCTCCTGAGGCGCCGGACGGTTTGCCAGAATTTCTTCGAGGCCAGCCGATAGTCCTTTTCCATGGCCTCAACGAACTCCTCCCAGGCCCGAGTTTTTGCCTCCACAACCACCCGGCCTGCAGTTCGCTTAGCCTGCCGGTACCTGTCAGCTGCCTCAGGAGTCCCACAAGCCAACCAGGCCTGATAGGACTCCTTCTGCAGCTTGGCAGCATCCTTTACTTCCGGTGTCCACCACTGGGTTCGGGGATTGCCGCCTCGACAGGCACCGGAGACCTTACGGCCACAGCTCTGAGCGGCCGCTTCGACAATGGAGGTGGAGAACATGGTCCACTCTGACTCAATATCTCCAGCCTCCCTTGGGATCCGGTCGAAGCTCTGCCGGAGGTGGGAGTTGAAGATCTTTCTGACAGGAGACTCAGCCAAACGTTCCCAGTAGACCCTTACAGTATGCTTGGGTCTGCCGAGTCTGTCCAGCTTCCTCCCCCGCCATCGGATCCAACTCACCACCAGGTGGTGATCAGTTGACAGCTCCGCCCCTCTCTTTACCCGAGTGTCCAAGACATACGGCCGCAGGTCTGATGAAACGACCACAAAGTCGATCATCGACCTACGGCCAAGGGTGTCCTGGTGCCACGTGTACTGATGGACACCCTTATGCTTGAACATGGTGTTCGTTATGGACAAACTGTAACTAGCACAGAAGTCCAATAACTAAACACAGCTCGGGTTCAGATCAGGGGGGGCCGTTCCTCCCAATCATGCCCCTCCAGATAACACTGTCGTTGCCCACTTGGGCGTTGAAGTCCCCCAGTAGAACGACGGAGTCCCCAGTCGGAGCACTTTCCAGCACCCCTCCCAGAGACTCCAAGAAGGCCGGGTACTCTGCACTGCCGTTTGGCCCATAGGCACACACGACAGTGAGAGACCTATCCCCAACCCGTAGGTGCAGGGAAACGACCCTCTCGTTCACCGGGGTAAACTCCAACACATGGCGGCTGAGCTGGGGGGCTATGAGTAAACCCACACCAGCCCGCCGCCTCTCACTATGGGCAACTCCAGAGTGGTGAAGAGTCCATCCTCTCTCAAGGAGTTTGGTTCCAGAGCCCAAGCTGTGCGTAGAGGTGATCCCAACAATCTCTAGATGGAAACCCTTTTAACCTCACGCACAATCTCAGGCTCCTTCCCCGCCAGCGAGGTGACGTTCCACGTCCCTAGAGCTAGTTTCCATGTCCAGGGATCGGGTTGTCGAGGCCCCCACCTTAGACTGCCGCCCGATCCTCTCAGCACCGGCCCATTACCCGGCCCATTACAGTCCCTCCTGTAGGTGGTGAGCCCACGGGAAGGCGGCCCCACGTCGCTCTTTCGGGCTGAGCCCGGCCGGACCCCGTGGGGGGAGGCCCGGCCACCAGGCGCTCGCATACGAGCCCAAACCCCAGGTCTGGCTCCAGGGTGGGGCCCCGGCTGCGCCATACTGGGCGACGTCACGGTCCTCGATTTAATTTTCATCATAAGGGCTTTTTGAACCACTCTTAGTCTGACCCGTCGCCTAGGACCTGTTTGCCTTGGGAGACCCTACCAGGGGCTTATAGCCCCGGACAACATAGCTCCTAGGGTCATTTGGTTACTCAAACCCCTCCACCACGTTAAGGTGGCAGTTCAAAGAGGGGTGGAACAAACACTATAACATATATAGTTTATGAGTTTATTTTTGACAAAACATACTATATATTTAACATATGAGCAGAAACTGGCTAACAAAAGCTTGTTTGATGTCTATTTTACAGTAAAAACGTTATAGTCTATCCAAAACTAGCCACAACTAAGTTAGTAGCAACAGCGCGCATATATGCCGTTCATTCATCATTAAAAATCTTTTTGCGGTTTACAGACACTATTCCATATCGCGATTAGAACAAAGCATATAAGAATAAAAAACTTGCTACTAATCCTCAACTGGATCCATTGCTCCTCGAAGTGAAACCAGCACTTCTGAGGTAAATTTCCCAGGATTATCCATCACAGCCTCGCAAGATGACACATAGTACATTCATCTGATTAAACTTGATGTGTTTTATCGAGCTGATGTGGCCGGTTTGCATGTTTGCATGTATTGCCTCAGATCATTTGCGGTTGAATAGTGCGCGCTCTCCGTGGGCGTGGTCACATTAAAAGACAACGAGCTATAATGAGCTAAAATGAGAACTCGCTCTTTTTATATAGATTACATAAACAGAGAATCTTTGTTTTAGTTTTGAATTAGACAATTTAAAAGTACACACTTAAATGATTATAAAGATAAAGATATATTGCTCATGCCTGGGTGAATAGTATTCGCTGAGTTTTGTTTAAGTTTACAGACGTGCACTAGAAAAAAAGTTCACAGAGAGGCAGAAAGCACACCCTGTTTATTTTCTTAATTTTACAAAAGCACAATGTTTTATTTCGATTGTAAGAGGGCACATAAAAAGTAGACATTTAACAGCTTATTTTCTCATATTTCTTAAGTCTGTATTACCAAAAATTACGGATTATTTTAGATCTATTTTGCTGCTATGTAAAAAAAACCTGAATGTTTGCATCAAGTAAAAGCATCAGGCACATTGGCTACCTACATAATATGCTGTTTTAAATTTAAAATGTTCAATGCCTCGCGCTGACGTGGACTGGGCTCGGGTATCCATCCTCTATTTCAAACATACAGCTCGACTGACTCAAACACACAGCGCGTGCAGAGAACATTAATTGAAGCATCAAGCAACAGTTCGACTGCAATGTGAAGTTTATGCAACAATAACACCAACTAATATAATTCAGAATTATTTCTTACCTTAAAATATTTATTGTCTTCAAATCTCGTTCTTCTTCTTCTGATGTAAATCCAATGTAATCTCACAGCGTTTCTTCCAAACTCGACGAACAGCAGAGGATTGATGAAGTTCGGTGCATTGTTTTTGAGGTAATGAGCGTGTTCGCTTGACGCATGGAATATTTGCATGTCAATATATTTTGCTCGTGTGGGTGTGGTCACATTAAAACTAATGAGCAAGGGTTTGAGAAACTGGGTATCTTGTTGGTTTTATACAAATTACTTAGACAGAGAATATTTATTTTCTTTTTGAATCAGGTAATTTAAAAGTACACACTTGAATGTTTATAAAGATATAGAGCTCATAAATGTGTGACAAGTATTCACTGAGTTTTGCTTATGTTTAGAGACGTGCTATGTAAAAAAAAAACAGCAAAACGCGCCCGCGCGTTTGCCGACTCCAGAGGGTTAAACTAGTTTTCCCTGCCATTGGTAAGTCTCGGCCTCCTTTTCATGTTTGGTGTCTTCAATGTTTGTTTGTGATAACCTGGTCCTACAGCCTTTTAATGTTTTTAAGATTATTTCTTGATGATTGAAATAAAGCTTTTTGTATCTTTGGTATCCACGTCTCAGGCCCTCTTTCGATAAACACGTTCCTGCGTGTCCTTTGTAGGTGGTTAAATGAATTAATATTTATATTTTCATTTAACAGGGTGGCATAGTCAGCTATATAGAGTAGAGGTTTTATCCATCGCCTCTCAAGCGCGTCCCGCTACACCTATAACTGCTGGTGCAAAAAACAGCAATTTCACAACAATTATAGAGAGTCTGTGTGCTGCTACACTATTAAAAGTTATTAAAGGAGAACTCCGGCGCAAAATGAACCTTTGGTCTAATTACACATTGTTACCTAGTCAACCGTTATCTGAGATTTGTCTTCATGATTATCGAATGTAAATAGTTTTATCTCTAAAAACAGTTTAGCCTATAAAGCTAGTATAACGCTAGTATATAGGGCATTGAGTAATGACAAATAAAAATCGCTTGTTAATACCACTAACAAGGCTCAAAATAGCCCCACACTAACACGGTAGCATAATGAGGGTCCCTACCTTCAAACCGGAGCATTGAGAACTTTGACAGTGTCCAGACAGTTTAATAAGAAGATATTTTATACATACAGTCAACTTCGCGAAGCCATCTTTGAAAAACAGACTATATCAGTCGATCTAGGAAAGCCGATCCAAATGCGCTGAACTGTGTAGAATCTCATATGGTCCAGCACATTTGGATCGGCGTTCCTAGATCGACTGATATAGTCTGTTTTTCAAAGATGGCTTCGCGAAGTTGACTGTATGTATAAAATATCTTCTTATTAAACTGTCTGGACACTGTCAAAGTTCTCAATGCTTCGGTTTGAAGGTAGGGACCCTCATTATGCTACCGTGTTAGTGTGGGGCTATTTTGAGCCTTGTTAGTGGTAATAACAAGCTATTTTTATTTGTCATTACTCATTGCCCTATATACTAGCGTTATACTAGCGTTATAGGCTAAACTGTTTTTAGAGATAAAACTATTTACATTCGATAATCATGAAAACAAATCTCAGATAACGGTTGACTAGATAACAATGTGTAATTAGACCAAAGGTTAATTTTGCGCCGGAGTTCTCCTTTAATTCAGGTAGGCCCGGCACTGTACACAGTGGATATAAAAGGTCTACACAACCCTGTTAAACCAGATGGTTTTTGTGATGTAAAAAAAAAAATATTCAAAAAGATAAATCATATCAGAACTTTTGCATGTAAATGTATTTGTATGTAACTTTTGCATGTTATAAAAAAACTGTAAAAAGTCTGGCAGCAGTTTCCAGACGGATTCTGTTAAATTACAGCTAATAACCATTTCACAAAATGACATACGAAAGCTACAGAGTAGATATATATGTGGCGAGCAGGACGAGGTCGAAGGCCGTGGGAGGACGGCACAAGACCGGTGGCGTGATAACTGATGAGCAGAGGTGTCAAGTAACAAAGTACAAATACTTCGCTACCTTACGTAAGTAGAAATGTTGGGTATCTATACTTTATTGGAGTAATTATTTTTCAGCCGACTTTTTACTCCTTACATTTTCACGCAATTATCTGTACTTTCTACTCCTTACATTTTAAAAATAGTCCTTACTCCTATTTCGGCTTGTCATCCTTCAACAAAATGGTCAATTATACAATAGATCTGAGTCCCGCCTCCTGAGCACACATCGCTAAACTGATTGGCTTTGTGTTTTCTTTCGAACTTGTAAGAGGCTGTCCGCTGTAGTTACATTTGGTTGTGTGAAGCGGCAAAACTCCTCCGAAGGAAACCTAGATGCGGTAAGCGAGGGAGAAATCAACAGTTCATGTGCTCAAGAATACGGGGCAAATCGCGTCAAATATTGATTTGGGGACAGCCGTTTTTTACAATATAGCCTACTGTATGACAATCGCGGGATAAGTGGCAAACATACTCGTTAGTATGTGTGTGTGTGTGTGTGCACGCATGTCAAGTCAAGTCATCTTAATTTATATAGCGCTTTTAACAATGTAGATTGTTTCAAAGCAGCTTTGAGATAAATGGATAATTTAAGGTAACAGAGATTGTTTTGTCTTTATAGAGGTTCTTGAATAATGTTATTTTCCAGCTAAAGTTAGTTTTGATTGGTTCACTTCCGTTGCAACGATCATTAGTTATTAAATTACAGACCACTAAGATGACACCGTTCTCTCTACACAGACTTTAAACGCGAACCTGTGAGAAACGCTGATGGCGCTCACGTGCGCGTTAAGAATTAATGCTATAGTTATGCGCATTTAAACATGTGCGCAGGTTTCTAATTGCATGTGCGTGTGTGTTCAAATACGTGTGTGTGTGTGTGTGAGGGAGAGAGAGAGGGGATAGTGTGTGTGCGTGTGTGAGAGAGAAGAGAGAGTGTGTGTGTGTGTGTGTGTGTGTGTGTGGGCGCAACCATTATAGTGTCAAAATATCCCCACAAAGATGGCAAAATCCGAAATCCTTATATGCGGCTGAAACAGGTAGCCTAGTGCCTCACACATTTTTCAACATTAACATTATAGTCACCATATGGCCTATGGTGGGGTGCACTAATAGGCTCCTGTGGCGTGGCCTAAGCTTTTGTCCTTAATGGCATTTTTTTTCCTTAATTACTTTTACTTTTATACTTTAAGTAGTTTTGAAACCAGTACTTTTACACTTTTACTTGAGTAAAAAGCTTGAGTTGATACTTCAACTTCTACAGAAGTCTTTTTAAACCCTAGTATCTATACTTCTACCTGGGTAATGAATGCGAATACTTTTGACACCTCTGTAAACACGAAACACATGTGATCGTTGTCATACGATGAATTCTGCCAATCATGAAACAGCTGTGTAGTTATCAGAGCTTGTGCAGCCGCTCTTGCGAAGCTGCACTGGCTCAGTCCTCCGGCTGCTCTCGAATTGATCTTGCGGTTCTTTGATGGCACACGACACAGTCACTTGGCGTCGGCGCTGTCTCAACTCGGACAACATTTCTAACTAGCATGCACTGCTTCAAGTCAGCCGCTGATCTGTCTGCGCAGAGCTGCATGAAGTCGAACAAGCCTAAAGACTTCCGATAAGTGTGTCAGAAAAGTTAGGGGAAGTCCCAGACCAGGGTGGCTGATTAAAAAATGTATTGGAATCAGCCAATAAAAGCAATTATCTGCACTATAGTGCCCTTTTAGCTTAGCTCCTCCCCTGAGTCAGCTGTACACAGTCCGCCATGTTTATCTACGCCACATCATTTAACAGCAGCATTTGGGTGGACAGCTCAATTGCATTTAAAAATACATGCAAAAAAATAAAACACAAAAACATGTTTTTCCTTCAACTTAAAAATGGGCATTTACAACATAGTAATAAATTACTTGTGGGGTATTTTGAGCTGAAACCTCAGATACACATTCTGGGGACACCTGAGACTTAAATTACATCTTGTAAAAAGGGAGCATAATATGTCCCCTTTAAGAGTAAACCCTTCTCTCCTTGATCTTTTATAATAAATTATCCGTGGGGTATTTTGAGCTGAAACTTCACAGACACATTCTGGGGACACCTAAGACATATATTAGATATTGTAAAAAGGGGCATAATAGATCCCCTTTAAGAGTAAGCAATTCTCTGCTTGTTCTTTTAGGTGGCAAAAGCAAGGAGCATGTTTTACTACCGTCTTTGGTCTCTGTGGTATGGAAGCTTGTTTCCACCACAAAATAAAAATAAATAAAAAGGTAATTCTGACTTTTTATTTCACAATTCTCTAAAAAATTCTCTCACAATTGATAGTTAACACAATTCAGACTTTTTTCTCGCAATTCTGTCAGTCTCAGAATTGCATGATATAGCCTAAACTCACAATTTCATGTTATAAAGTCAGAATTGCTAGTTATACAAAAAAGTCCCCTCAGAATTGGACTTTATAACTCGCAATTGCGAGATTATATCTCACAATTCTGAGAAAAGAAGTCAGAATTGTTTGATATAAACTCACAATTTCAAGACATATAGTCAGAATCTCGCAATTGAGTTTATTTCTTGATTTTATGAAGGTTAACTTGCAACTGTGAGGAAAAAAATCACAATTGTGAGATAAAAATTGCATTATCTTTTAAATTGTTTTATTTTTTGGTGGAAACAAGCCTTCATACTGTGGCCTTAGAGTCAAGATGTTGCCAGCAAAAATGAAATCCCCTTTGCTTTAATAAGCCAAGTCTGAAGGACCATGAAAGGCAAAGTTGGAGCTCACTGTCTGTTTACTGAGCTATTATGTGGTGCAGCACAGCTGCGGCTTCAGTCTCACCTTGGCATGTCACTACAATGGGCAGAAATGGCACCGCAAATATGTGTTACTGAAGTTGGAGAAAGATCGCTTAAAGTGCTGTCTAACAAAACTGACATTATTGCAAATGTTTTCTGCAGAAAATGAATATAGCAGAACTCCTCAAAAGAAAGGTTACAAAGGTGCACTGAGAGCAGAAATATTGATTGCACTTACAAAAGGGTGGTAATGTCTTTCAGACAGCTTAGACGAGAAATGTGTGTGTGTGTTTTTTCTCATTCTTTAAAAAAAAAAATTAACTGGTGCTACAGCAACTTTTGTCTATGTGTGTATGTGAGAGCACAATAGGTCACCTGGGTGAAAAATGGGCAGAGTTGTTTTAAAGTTTTTGATATAAAGGTATAACTTCGTGAATACAAAAGAAAATGTTCAAATCACAGAAAATATTAGTGGGTGTGAATTTGTAAAAAATATTTAAAGCAAGTTACCTTGTTGCCTTAAAATGTTGAGTTCGTTGTAATAAAAAAATTTGAGTTAATACAATGAAGAAGAATTAATAAACATAAACTCAAAATAAAATAGTATGTTATCTTCACACATTAGTTATCAAAGTTGATTTGACAAAAGATAAAAAGTTGTGATAACAAATCATGAAAATATTTTTTTCTAACTTTAGTTAGTGTGTAATGTTGCTGTTTGAGCATAAACAACATATGCAAAGTTACAACCTTCAAAGCAAAGGAAGATATTTGCTTTTAAAGAAAAGGACTACAACAATAAGCTGGTAGTGACTACATGACATTCCTCTCGGGTTAGTGACATCAGCAACCCTAAAATGTACATAAACCCCGCCCTCGGAACACGCAGTCCAAGCTGGGAAGAGGGAGAGTTGTTGTATAAAAGCACATTTGTGAGTCAGCTCAAACTTTAGCATCCATCTTTTCACATGCAATAGAAAGTCACTCTGTGTGCATCTCACAACAGTTTCTATACAAGCGATTTATAGATTACCATGACAGAATATCCTAATTGAACATAGTTAACTCCACATCAGCAACATAAATTCATCAACTAACCATTCAGAGACGTCCTGTTGCATTTTACATGTTGTTGTTACTTCTTGAGTCTCTCCATCTTTGTCTTACTCCGTTTTAACATTACATACAGAACAGTTTCTTTCATTTTAGTGTGTCTGCGTGAGGTAATCGCAGCTGCTAACATACATGAGCTCTTGAAACCCCGCCCTCTGCAGCAGCTCATTTGCATTTGAAGGGCCAGGCACAAAACGGTGCGTTTTTGCGAACCCTCAAAAAGTGACAACTTTAACATGCTTTATACACATATCTGTGGGGTATTTTGAGCTAAAACTGCACACACACACTCTGGGGACATCAGAGATTTATTTTACATCTTGTGGAAATGGCATTTTACCACCCCTTTAAGAAGCAAACAAGAGACAGAACACAAACACTTTTAATATACTGCTTCAACTCAACATTATGTGAGCTGTTATTTAATAATGGCCTTTTTATGCTAAAGCACTCAACTCTTATAAAGGCTTTAATTTATTATTAACCCTCTAAGATCTGAGGTGTTTTCTGGGCCCTGAAGGTGTTTTGACATGCCCTGACATTTATGCTTTTTTCTGTTACTTTTTGTCACCGTCATGTTCAGTTTGTTAAGTTTTTAACTTGTCACATGTGTTCCTTTGTTCTAGTTTCCCACAACTCATCATTCACCATGGACACTAACACTCTTCTTCACAGCTGTTTGTCTTTTAGTAAATTTAGTTAATCATCTCTGTGTATTATTTAAGTTCCTGCTTGTGTTCAGTGTTCGGTATTGAGGGGGTTATCTCGAAGCTCAAGCCGAGCCTCGGTCCTCTGTCCTCTAAGGACTGTAAGACAAGTTAGTTCACTGTTAACCTTTAAGGCTGAATGGGCAGGCGAATTAGTGAACCTTGTATTTATCTAATAAACGTCTCGTGTTACGTATGTAACCTTAGTTCCCTGAGAGGGAACGAAACGCTGCGTACTTACGCTGTGGGAGCACCCCTGTGAGATTGCGTCATGAAGCATGTGTATAATCAGTCCAAATGGAAGAGCGAGATGTCATACACAAGGAAACTATAAAGCACCCCTGAAAGCAGATCGTGTCAGCTTCTGATAAGCCTGATGCAAGTCGATCAGGGCATGCGGGAAATATGGCAGGCAAACACAGCATTTCGTTCCCTCTCAGGGAACTAAAGTTACATACGTAACCCGAGACAATCCCTATCAAGGGAACTCCCGCTGCGTATTTATGGTGTGGGAACCCCATACCCACTAGGCCATAATGACAAGTGCCCGTTCTGTGTGAAGTCCTTGCGCACTCTAAGAAGCAAGCAACCTAGTCCCAGGAGTGGAGAGGTCCAAGTCATAGAATTTGACAAATGTATGCGGCGAGGACCAGCCTGCTGCATCACAAACGTCGCTAAGGGAAACTCACAAAATTAAAGCCGTAGAGGCAGCCATACTCCTCGTAGAATGGGCCCGGACAGCCAAAGGTGAAGGATGTCCGACCGCTCCATAAGCAAGTGAGATAGCCTCAACTACCCACTTGCTCATAATCTGTTTTGATGCAGGGCAACCTTTCTTAGTTGAACCGAAGCAGACAAATAACTGCTCTGATCTACGCCACAGGGCAGCTCTGTGACCGTAGGCATCCAAAGCCCTAAGGGGACATAACAGATTGAGTATTTCCTGATATGGGGTATTAAAAGGTGGAGGGCAAAAGGCCTGCAGCACAATTGGGCCCGCAACATTAGTATGCACCTTAGGAATGTAACCCGGCCTATGGTGTAGAAATGCTTTCACCATACCAGGAGCAAATTCAAGACATGAAAGAGCAACCGACAAGGCTTACAAATCTCCAATTCTTATGATAGAAGAAATATCAAGTAGAAGGAACTTTTCTGAATAGGTTTGGAAGGGAGCCAAGGCCAGACCCTCAAGTACAATGGCCAAATACCAAGCCGGTGCTCTAGAGCAGGGGTTACCAAACTTTTCCATTCCAGGACCCACCTAGACAAGAATAATCTATCTCAAGACCCACCCAAATAATCTTAAAGCATGAATGTTAGGCGTTAGTTCTCTTTAGAGCAGTTTTTTTCCTTGTCATAGTATGAATGACATAAGTTTAATTGCAATACAAACGTTTGGTACATTATAATTTTTTTTGAGAATTAACAGCCTAATGGCTGTTGAAATAATGTGAAGAATACTAAGTAGTTTTTGTCTGCTGCCTCAACTGATTTACCCAGATATGGCAGAACAAATATAAAGAAATGGAAAAAGATTAAGTAAGCCTAATCTTAGCCAAAGGTTTGATATGACAAAAAATCAGAATATAAAAAAAATAATAGACTAATAATTTTATTTGACAGTAGGCCCATGACCTAGAATTCATGTGATTTCATGCCCAATTCAGAGCAGTGATTGGAGTAAACGTGTTTCTTCTTGATGACAATGCGCAGCGAACTGCTTAACGAACCGAGCCGCTCTGAGACGCTGAAAATTGTTATCACAACATGTCCTAACGATACTTTTTTCGATACCAAATTTATGAAATCCATTTTAATAAGATTCCATAACACATTACCTCAGAAAAACGTTGGTTTCATTTTTTCAGTTTGACTCATGCTCCTTAGCCAGTGCACAAAGGAACAAAAAAAGCACAAAGGAACAACATTTTTTTTATAAAGAGCTCACAGCTAACCAAAGCTGTTTTTGTTTTAATAAAAAATACAGTAAAACTTAAGTAATATTGTGAAATAGTATTACAATTTAAAATATTATTTGAATATATTTCAAAATGTAATTTATTCCTGTGATGTCAAAGCTGAATTTTCAAAATCATTACTTCAGTGTCACATGACCCTTCAGAAATATGAAAAAAGTTTGCTGCATAATATTTTGGAAATTATGATACATTTTTTCATGATTCTTTGTTTAATAAAAAAATCAAAAAGAACAGCATTTATTTAAAAACGAAATATTTTGTAACATTACACGTTTTAATGTCACCTTTGATAACTAATGCATCCTTACTGAAAAAAAATTCTGACTAACCTACACATTTTTGAACAGTGTACTTTCATTAGGTTATTATTTATTGCAATATAAACACTGTCCGAGTGATCAACAAGGTATCTCTTTATTTACCATTCGAAGACAAAGCAACTTTCTGCTCTTATGATTACTCCGTGCACTGTCAAGGTCTTCATCATATTTGTCGTGGTACCGGTTTTTGCAGCAATTATTTTACCGCAAATACTGCATCGCGCGCTGTTGGCATCGAGCCTGGAGAAATGTACCCACACTTTTCCAAATCTTTAAGGTATTATGTGTGTGCTCGCGTCTCATATGAATATGTGCGCGTAGAGTTTGTGTGTGTGCTCGCGTCTCTAGTATGCGCGAGTTTGTGTGTGTGCTCGCGTCTATAAGTATGCGTGTGGAGAGTTTGTGCGTGCGCGTCTCATACGAGTTTGTGCGCGGAGAGGTCCGCGCGTCTCGTGTGTGTAGAGTTTGCGTGTATGTGCGTGAGCGACTTTGTGTGTTGTTGTGCATTTCATATGTATTTGTTTGAGCACTAACGTTGACGAGTTAACTCCTTAGGTATCGAAATCTGGAACCGAACAACCTGTCATTTTTCGACACTCGATAGTATCGAGGCAATTCGGTCGGTAACTGTTACCTAAAAAGTATCGCACTCGGTACCCAGCCCTACACGCGCACGCTTCAAAATCTACTACTAAGCAATTTAGTGATTTCTATTTAACATTGGTACATCGTGCAAAATGTTTGTGTGTGTGTGTGTGTGTGTCATTCATGAAACATAAATTTAGCTGCAGCCAATAGTGACTGCGCGACCCACCTCTCCCCAATCTGCGACCCACAAATGGGTCGCGACCCACAGTTTGAAAACCCCTGCTCTAGAGTGCAGTGCAGGCCTCAGCCTCAATGTGCCACAGAGAAAACGATTAATAAAAGGATCTCTCCCAAGAAAAGTAGCCCCCAGAGGGGTGTGATAAGCAGATAAAGCCGCTACGTACACCTTTAAGGTGGAAGGAGATAATCCAGCAGATAAACTGTCTTGTAGGAAATCGAGAACTGTACCAACCATGCAGTTAACATGATTCCCAATCAATATTTTCCATCTCAAAGCAAGTTTTCTCGTGGAGGGAGCTCTGGATTGAAGGATGGTCTCAACGACCTCAGTCGAGAGACCGGATTCTATGAGCTGGGCCCCCTCAGAGGCGAAGCCCACAGTTTCCACATCCCTGGGTGAGGGTAAAATACCTCCTTACAGGAATCTCCATCGGATAGCCGTCCAGAAGGGACACTAGGTCCGAGAACTATACTCGGGCCGGCCAGTACGGGGCTACTAATAATAGATGAGCCCCTTCCTGGCTAACCCTCTACAGAACTCCCGGGAGCATCGATACCGGGGGAAAAGCGTACAGGTGTAGACTCTCCCCTTCCTGTTCGCAGGAGTGATGAGATAGTTAGTAGATTGTGTTCACTCAATGGCTGGCTGTCTGGGTGGTGTCCGCGAAATAATATAGAATTCATAGACAATTGGAAAAGTTTTTGGGGCAAACCTGACCTGTTGAAAAGAGATGGCATTCATCCCTCCTGGGATGGTGCTGCTCTTCTCTCTAGTAATTTGGCTCATAGTCTTAGAGATAAAACATGACAATCTGGGGTTCAGGTCAGGAAGCAGACAGACTGGCTTAACCGACCGTCTGCTAGCGGCCTCACGTCACCAAGGTCCGATAAATCCCATCACATAGAGACTCGTTCACCTAGATATCATCATATAGAGACTGTGTCTGTTCCCCGAATTTGGAAATCCAAAAAAAAAAACATCTAAGGTTAACATTTTTATTGATGTTCAACAAATAAAAAACAGATATAATACAAATGAGCAAATGATAAAGCTTGGGTTGCTGAATATTCGATCTCTTACTTCAAAAGCGCTAATAGTTAATGATATGATTACAGATAGGGCTGGGCGATATGACCAAAATCTCATATCACGATATAAGTAATCTCATATCCCGATAACGATATATATCACGATATAGTACCTTTTCTGAAAATTCAATCAATTAATAATTTATATATATAATTACTACATGGAAAATACTTTAAGCATATATCAAATAAAAGAAAAGTTGATATATATATTGAGTTTATATTAAGTATATCCTCAAAAATGTTTTTTTATATATATATATATATTTTTATATTCTCAAAAAAAAATGTTAATCGAATGTTTGATTAAGAATGTAGAAATATAAAATATGAACGAAATATAAAACACTTTTCAAAAACAAATGATTACAGGCCCAACATAAAATATTGCTATATAAAATACCAATTGTAAAAATTCAATGGAAGATGTTTAAAATGTAGCAGCAATCAGGGCTCCGAACCTGTTCAATGAACGAAAACAAACAAACGAAATTTTGACAGGAGCATAACCAGAAACGGAAACCAAATCAAATTTAATCGTTCTGAACAGACATGCTTATTTGAAATGGCCATTAACCAGTTAACAACGTTATTTTATCGTTCTGTTAACTATTTTAATTTGCCAGTCAACCAATCATGAATTCAAATAGTACAGACTGAGCAAATGTGATATTGACGCGCATAACCTATCCAACGTGAGTAAAATGCTGGATGCTCAGCTGTCAGTCATCATTGATAAGTCGCAATGGGAATGCGCTTGCGTTAGTTTTATATACTGTATGTCACCAACTGTCAAAAAAATAGGCCTACATTTCAGTGAAAATGAATAGCAGGTAATATGCAACTTTTTGTTTTTTGAAACCAGCGAAAATTGCAGGATAGTGTAGAACATGGATCCACACAACGTCACATCACGCACTTAAAGCGCTTCTGTGAACGGAGAAAACAGAATAAAGCTAAATATATAAAACTAATATATAGGCCGATATGCGAAATATAGGCTATTTGCCTTAAATAATTACAGATTAACAAAACGATAGGAAGCATTTTGCTGAGCTTCGGATCATGTGACAGGGTCCAACGTTCACAAAAAGGAAACCGAGATGGTAGAAAAGGGAATCGAGCTTGTTTTCTGTATTTTACGGCTTTACAGTTTTGAATCATTTCTTGCTTCTATCCGTATGACCATAAATTACGGAGTAACGGATTCCTGTTCCTGTGATCGCGCCGACGCTTCAGCATGCGCACACGTTCTTGCATTGCTAACTTGACATAGTAGCATGTTCATTATCAAAATATAATAGTCAACCAAACATATAGAAATTTAACCAAATCATGTTCATGCTACAGAGGTAGCCCCTCATTTAGGAACGAGCTCCTCGGTTTGTCCTGGCTGGTCCTGCTCGGAAACACCCGGTTCTATCACCCTTCACTCGCCATGTTATTCACGTTTCTGCCATTCTCATGGCGGCGTGTAAGATTGCAGTCCTCCAAATGATGAAAAAGTTTTGCCGTAAACAATGTTTTTTGCGACACCACGATATGAACGATAGAGCATAATATGAATCGATAGACTTTTTATATCGTCCATCCGATATATATCGTCATATCGCACAGCCCTAATTACAGATTATAACCTAGATGTGCTGTGTTTAACAGAAACCTGGCTAAAACCAAACGATTACATTGCTTTAAATGAGTCAACCCCACAAGATTACGGTTATAAACATGAACCTCGTCTGAAACGCAAAGGAGGAGGTGTTGCTGTAATTTATAGTAATATTTTCAAAACCACTAAGAAATCTAGTTGTAAATATAATTCTTTTGAAGTGTTGGTGCTTAATGTAAAAATATATAGTGTAAACGATAAATCACGTTTGAAAATTCTGCTGGCTACTGTATACAGGCCACCAGGGCACCATACAGACTTTATAAAAGAATTTGCAGACTTTCTATCAGAATTAGTATTGGCTGCAGATAAAGTACTAATTGTTGGTGATTTTAATATACACATAGATAATGAAAAAGATGCATTGGGATTGGCATTTAAAGACATTATAAACTCAATTGGAGTTAGACAACACGTGTCAGGACCGACTCATTGTCGTAATCATACTCTAGATCTAATACTATCACATGGAATAGATGTTGATAACGTTGAAATACTGCAACAGAGCGATGACATCTCAGATCATTATCTAGTCTCGTGTAAATTACATTTAGCCAAGGCTGCAAAGCCGACTCCGTGTTATAAATATGTTAGACCGATCACTTCTGCCACTAAAGATTGCTTTATCAATAATCTTCCTAATCAGTTTCATCATCTCAGCATCCCGGATAGCTTAGAAGAACTTGATATTGCAACAGAAACTTTTAACTCTCTCTTTTCCAGCACTTTAGACACAGTTGCTCCGCTGCGCTTAAAGAAGATTAAAGAACATAGTCCAACGCCGTGGCACAACGAGCACACTCAGGCCCTTAAGAGAGCAGCCAGAAAAATGGAGCGCAACTGGAAGAAAACAAAACTAAAGGTGTTTCGGATTTCATGGAAGGAGAGCTCGATTGCTTACAAGAGGCTTTAAAAGCTGCTAGATCTGCTTATTTTTCAACCCTATTAGAAGAAAATTAACATAATCCTAGGTATTTAATTGAAACAGTGGCTAAACTAACGAAAAAGAAAGCTTCAAGCCCAGAAGTTTCCAAGCAACACAGCAGTAATGACTTTATGAACTTCTTCACTTATAAGATCGATAATATCAGGGACAAAATTGTAACTATGCAACCGTCTAATACAGTATCGCATCAGGAAGTGCATTGTAGTCTCCCTGAGGGAAAATTTGATTCATTCATTGCTATGGGAGAAGAAGAATTTTGCATACTCGTCATATCATCTAAATCGACAACTTGTATGTTAGACCCTATACCGACTAAGCTGCTGAAAGAGATGCTTCCAGATGTCATAGATCCTCTTCTTAATATCATTAATTCATCTTTGTCTCTAGGATACGTACCAAAAACCTTTAAGCTAGCTATGATTAAAAAACGCAACTTTATCCTACACAATTAGTCAATTACAGGCCGATCTCTAATCTGCCTTTTCTGTCAAAGATATTAGAAAATGCAGTATCCTCACAACTGTGTTCCTTTCTTGAAATAAATGATATCTGCGAGGATTTTCAGTCCGGATTTAGACCATACCATAGTACCGAGACAGCTCTCGTTAAAGTCACAAATGATTTGCTCTTATCATCCGATCGTGGTTGTATCTCTCTATTAGTATTACTTGATCTTAATGCTCCATTTGACACCATTGACCACAACATCCTTTTAAATAGACTCGAACATTATGTTAGCATTAGTGGAATTGCACTAGCATGGTTTAAATCATACTTATCTGACCGTTATCAGTTTGTAGCAGTAAATGAAGAGATGTCTTATCGATGTCAAGTTCAGTATGGCGAACCACAAGGCTCAGTACTAGGACCGCTGCTGTTCACTCTGTACATGCTACCATTAGGAGATATCATTAGGAAACATGGAATTAGCTTTCACTGTTATGCCGACAATACTCAGCTGTATATTTCTTCAAAACCTAACGAAACTTACCAATTCACAAAATTAACGGAATGCATAGCTGATATAAAAAATTGGATGACTAGTAATTTCCTACTACTAGGACGCCGCTGACCTGAAGTGTCAACCAGTCTCTCCTCCTCTCCACTCCGACTTCAACCAACCGGAAATGGACAAATACTCTGATTCATTCTGACTTCTGACCTGTAATGCTCCTGAATCATAATTATACACTGTTCGCTCATTGGCCAGAGGAGAAGGTTTTTTTCTCCATTCTGTCACCTGATAAGAGTTTTGGTTCCTTGCCGCTGTTGCCTGCCTTCTGGCTTGCTTAGTTGGGGACATTTAACATTTTTAACAATATTATAGATCTACCTTAAAGGTGGACGATGATTAATTTTTTTTTTTCATGTTATCACTGTGAAGCTGCTTTGATACAATCTGTATTGTAAAAAGCGCTATTTAAATAAAGGTGACTTGACTTGACTACTAAATTCAGAAAAACAGAGATTATAATTATTGGACAAAAAACTTCCACATGTAATAATCTAGAATACTGTCTAACACTTGATGGCTGCTCTGTTAATTCTTCGTCGTCGGTTAGGAACCTAGGTGTGCTCTTTGATACCAATCTTTCATTTGAAAGTCACGTGTCTAGTATCTGTAAAACCACATTTTTCCATCTTAAAAATATATCTAAATTACGTCATATGCTCTCATTGACAAATGCGGAACAATTAGTTCATGTGTTCATGACCTCAAGGCTAGATTATTGTAATGCTCTACTGGGTGGTTGCCCTGCACGCTTAACAAACAAACTACAGCTAGTTCAAAACGCAGCAGCTCGAGTTCTTACCAGAACCAGGAAGAATGACCATATTATCCCCGTTCTGTCAACACTGTATTGGCTGCCTATTAAACATTGTTTACATTTTAAAATATTGCTGATTACTTACAAACAGTGTTGGGTGAACGCGTTACTGTAATAATATCACTTTTTTCAGTAACTAGTAGTTTAAGGCATTACTCGTCTGAAAATGGTAATATTATTACAGTTTTCCCGAGCTAGTTACTTGCGTTACATTTGCCAGTAGCACCATCACACACAAGGCACACAACACAGAGAACAGAAGGGAAGGGGAGGAGGGCGTGAATGGAACAGTGATTGGTCTGGGTTTGGCATGAGGTATCATTTACCATCACCGATTGGTCGACACCCGGCAGCCAGCCGCAGAGCGGCACCCTCAAAGACAGATGGGCGAAAATGAAAGCGTCAACAACGGCAAGCTCTTTTCAAGAAGGTTCCCAGCAACAGAAAGCTAGTTTCGACGGGTGGAGATTCAGTAATTATTTTGAATATGTTCAACGGAAGGAAAATAACTTGACGGTGAAGTGCACTCTCTGCCCGGGGAGAAAGCTGCTCTCCACCGCTTCTGACAGCACGGACACATCAAGCTTGTTGCGAAGCGACAGAGTGACATGAACGAGCAGCCCCACAAGCAGCAAAAAGTTTGGACTTGTTATCCCATACGGAAATGTAATATATCTGTACATATATGAAATATACATATATGAAATATATCCACATATATAAAATATATACCATATATATGCCCATATATAAAACCTATTAGAAAATGGAACAATTGACATGTAAAACCAGCCCATATGTTTTATGTATGTATAATAGTGTTTTTTTACATACATGTCACATATATATAATTATCAGTTTTCAAATAGAATTTGTGTAGTATTTGTTTTGTTATTATGAGCTGGTCAAGAAGAGGTAAAATAATAATAAATAATACATTTTATTTATAAAAGATTCGAAAATGAAATGTGGATATGTAGACTTGATCTGTAGACTTGAAATAAATAGTTAAATAGTAAATAGTTTGGCATATATAATAATAATTTAACATTTCAGTATGGGATAAATTGACAATCAAATTTATTGATTGTTTGCACCAGATGGTGTTTGTTAAACATTGAGGAAATTAATACTTGTTTTTTGTACTTGATTGCACAAGTACAGTTGTTTGTAGTTATTTGTGCTAGACAGTGCCAGTCTGTTGTTGGCGTAATAAAGACCCTTAAGAACACTCCTCCTTTGTATGTTCTCCCTCCATCTGATGCGTCTCAGGCAATTATAAAGTAATTAAGAAAAAAATGTAACTAGTAATATAACTAGTTACTTTCTACAGGGAGTAATAAAGTAATATGTAATATATTACTTTTTTGAGTAACTAGCCCCAACACTGCTTACAAAGCACTAAATGGTTTAGCTCTGCAGTACTTGAGCGAGCTCTTAATGCATTATAGTCCTTCGCGTCTATTGCGATCGCAAAATTCCGGCCAGTTAATAATACCTAGAATATCAAAATCGACTGCTGGCGGTAGATCCTTTTCCTATTTAGCACCAAAACTTTGGAACAGTCTCCCTACCATTGTCCGGAAAGCAGACGCACTCTGTCAGTTCAAAGCTAGATTAAAGACACATCTCTTTGACCTAGCATTCACATAATGCATTATAGACTTCTATAACTCAATGTTAGGCTGCATAGATTAGGTCAGCCGGAACTGGGAACACTTCCCTTAAATCCTGATGTACTCGTTACATCATAAGAAGAATGGCATCTACGCTAATTTTAGTGTCTTTGTTTATTCCGAGGTTTTCCCGCAGCCTGCCGGATCCAGGCCGTATCCGGATCTGACGAAGGACCTTCGCCTGGACCCGATGACAACGCAGTGCTGAAGTGCCAACTAGCCTCTCCCTATGGAGGATCCCTTTACCACTCTACAGATAAAGCATTCTGGAAATTTTGCGTATCTTCCCCGTAGTGATAAAATTAAATTAAATTCTGTATCAAATTTATAGGCAGGACAAGAAGTTTAAGGCTTGGTTTGTAGAGAATTACAAACATGCGCACATATATTCAAACGCACATAACTATAGAATTAATTCTTAATGCGCACGTGAGCAAGTGGTCAACACCATCAGTTTTTATCACAGGTTCACGTTTAAAGTCTGTGTAGAGAGAACGGTGTCGTCTTAGCGGCCCCTAATTTAATAACAAATTATCCTTTCGACGGAAGTGAATCAATCAAAACTAACTTTAGCTGGAAAATAACATTATTCAAGAACCGCTATAAAGCCAAAACAATCTGTTACCTTAAATTATACGTTTATCTCTGTAAAGCAGCTTTGAAACAGTCTACATTGTTAAAAGCGCTATATAAATGAAGATGACTTGACTTGACTTGACTTGACTCTGCCACACCTGCACCATCGCATCCAGTCCGAGAGGAGCTGGATGTGTGAGGGAGAACCACAGCGGATAATGGGTTGTATCGGATGATACGAAAAGATTGACTTGAGCCTGACCATAGTTCTCTCATAAGAGCTCCACCACCTCGGAGTGAAGTCTCCACTCCCCGGGCCTCAGCCCCTGCCTTGACAGGATATCTGTTCCCACATTCAGATGCCCTGGAATATATACTGCCCTGAGTGACAGTAATTTCCCTTGGGCTCATAGGGGGATCTGATGAGCCAGTTTGCATTATAATCGAGACCTCATACGCCCCTGATGGTTGATGTAGGAGACCACCGATGTGTTGTCGGTGCGGACAAGCACATGGTGGCCTCTCAGGTCTGGCAGGAAGTATTTGAGTGCATGAAATACCGCCATCATTTATAGCCGATTTATGTGCCAAGAAAGCTGATGAGACCTGCCAGAGATCTGTCGCCGAGCGGCCACTCATGACCACCCCCCATCCTGTGAGGGATGCATCCATCGTTAGCATTACACGTCGACAAGAAGCCCCCAACACTGGGCACTGGGCAAGGAACCAAGGCTTCTTCCACATGACCAAGGCACATAGGCATCGCCGCGTGATGTTGATCTTGCAGAACGAATTTCCTCTTGGAGAAAACCCCTTGGTCCTGAGCCACCACTGCAGGGGTCTCATGTACAGAAGGCCAAAAGTAATTATGTTTGACGCAGCTGCCATGAGACCCAACAGTCTCTGAAACTGTTTCACAGTGAATGACTGGCCTAGTTTTACCCCTTTTACGGCTGTGAGAATCACAGAAATACGTGCTGGAGACAATCGTGCTTGCATCGTTGTCGAATCCCACGCCACCCCTAGAAAAGTGGTCCTCTGAGCTTGGATTGAGCAGAATTATATCAACCAGTCGTCGATATAATTTAATACGCGAATGCCCTGGAGTATCAGAGGAGCCAGAGCTGCATCCACGCATTTTGTAAAGGTGAGGGGTGATAAACCTAGGCCGAACGGAAGAACCCGATATTGGTATGCTTCGCCCCTGAAAGCAAACCTCAGGAACTTCCTGTGTATTGAGGATGGATAGATACATGAAAGTAAGCGTCCTTCAAGTCTATTGTGACAAACCAGTCCTTGGACTGAATCTGTGATACAATCTGTTTGAGCGTAAGCATATTGAACTTGAGTTTCTGAACTCTGCTGTTTTTATGACGCAGATCTAGAATAGGACGCAACACCCCATCCTTTTTCGGAACGATGAAGTAACGGCTGTAAAACCCCGACTCTATGCTGGGAGGAGAACCACTTTTTATAGCCCCTTTTTGTAGAAGCGTCAGTATTTCCTGCTCCATAACCAGAGCCTGCTCTTGGTCCACCACTGTGGGAAGGACCCCTTGAAATCTTGGTGGACGAGAACCGAACTGAATTCTGTAACCCTTTTCTATTATATGCAGGACCTACTGAGAAATATTTGGCAGTAGTTTCCACGTATCCAGAAATTCTACTAAGGGAACCAGTCTCTCGAGACTGGCCTCTGGTTTTGGTTGAACAATCGAAACGGGAGGGAATAACCGAACTGACCGCTCTATGACCCTCCTCGGAGGATCGTATGGGGACGCTGACACCTCGGTGCCCTGAAGCGGCCAACCGGCAGGGAACAACCGATGTGGCAGCGCTGCGACTCTCCTCAGAGAATCGCCCCCCAGAGGGTGCCGAGGAGGAACAATTTATCTAAACCATCCCTCCCCGGAGGGGACTACCTTCAGAAGTCTGACACCATCTGGCGTCATGACTTCTTCTTAGGCCAAGCCTTCTTAGAGATGACAGTCCTCAGATCTTGCCTACCCCTAATTGGCCTGGACTGCGACCACCACCCAAGTTTCCATGTTTGTGGAGGAGCCCGAGCGGCGATGCTCTATTTTTGTTGCACTCTGTGCTGTGAAGAGCTTGTAGACGGACGAGACTGCTCAGATTTAATATTTAATTTCCGCCCAGAGGTATCGGGGACATCGATACGTCGAGGAAGAAACCTCTGGAATGCTGCTGATTGTATGATATTAATGATGTGTTGAGTTGCATTGAGTGTGCGGAAACAATAAGAGGCTGCAGAGTCCAGTCGTGGGCAGATCTGAGTCAAACAGGATTACCTGCCACCGGGCTGGCTTTCGGAACTTTCTAGCAGAGACTACAGAGCGCTTGTTTTTGTTGCTGAGTAGACTACGGAGTGTTGCCTGGTTTTGGGGGGCCTTCTGCAGACTAATTGGGGCCACAGCCAGCCTATCGTGATGACCCCAGCTGACCCCGATGTTTAAATCTGATGATCCAACTAATATTTCCAATTACCGTCCAATTGCAATTCTACCAACCATTTCCAAGTTGCTTGAAAAAATATTATATAATCAACTAATTAACCACCTTGAAAATTATAACCTGCTCAGTGATTGCCAGCATGGCTTTCGACCCTTGCGGTCAACTATGTCGGCCTTGCTGCTTCTCACTGAGCAAATACGTGCGTTTCTAAACAAGGGTCAGATTACTGGAGTTATATACATAGATTTTCAGAAAGCTTTCGATACAGTCAATCATCAAATTCTGTTAAACAAACTTCTTTTTTTTTTATTTGTCATCTTCCGCAATAGATATGTTTACATCATATTTAAGTGACAGATCTCAGACTGTAAGAATCGGCACAGTAACATCACAGCCACGAGTGTGTTCTATGGGAGTTCCTCAGGGCAGTATTTTAGGTCCTTTACTTTTCCTTATGTATATTAATGATCTTCCTTGTGTTTTACATTTTTCTAGTTCTTTGCTATATGCTGATGACACTGTTATTTTTCTTTCTGGTTCTAATATCGACACAATCAATTACAAACTTAACACGGATCTGCAGCATTTACAGAACTGGTTGCAAGATAATCATTTAACACTTAATGTCAAGAAAACACAATGCATGTATTTTTATTCATCTAGGAGACAACTATCCATATCCAATTCTATCACTTTTTCTAATCAAACGCTTTTAATTGTATCAGCATATAAGTATTTGGGAGTCTATCTTGACTCACATCTTACTTATCAAGAACATGTTCAAACCCTAACCAGAAAGTTAAATCAAAAGTTATATGTTTATAGCAAAATTAGACCATATTTGTTGCTTTCTGTTTCAAAAACCTATCTTCATGCCATCATTCTGTCCACTTTGTCATATTGTTACCTGTTTGGTCACTAACAACAAATGAGATTATCGAACCAGTAATAAGACTTTATAATAGAGCTCTTAAGATCCATGTCAGGCTTCCAGGCTGGACTCACCACTGTACTGCACTATCTTTGTGTAATGCCTTGACATTTCAGAACTATAAAATAAGCCATGGGATAAACCTGTTTCATCAAATCTCAAATGGACACACTGTAACTGCTCTAACTGAATTGGTTCCGAAACTTAGCTCAAGGTCTGAGCGCACTACGAGATCTTTTACAAATGGACTTTTGCCTTTACCGGCTTTTAGAAACTGTTATGGACAGAGATCTTTTTTTCATGTGCTCACTAAAACCTGGAATGAGATCCCACAGCACATCAGGACTATCACATCAAGAAGACTATTTAAAATAACATTTGCTCGCCATTTAATGGACAGGTATATCTGTGACCATTGAGATGGCTCTATAGCCTCTCCTGTTGCCCAAAATCTTGGTTTTGTGTGTCTGTTGTTGTCTTTAGCTGTCTAGTGTGTGAGCTTTGTAGTGTATGTGGTTTTTATGTTCTGCAGAGCAGGAACCTGCTGAAAATCAGTTTTATACTGAGCCAGGCCCGATTGTCCTTAATCTTTTCCTGTTTTAAAAATATAAATAAATAAATAAAATAAATCGTCTGGGTTCCATTCAGAATCTAATGGCCAGACGGAACGGATTAATCAGGATCTGGAGACCACCTTGCGGTGTATGGCGGCCAGTAAACCCACGTCTTGGGCCACCTATATCATTTGGGCTGAATATGCCCACAACACCCTCCAGTCCTCAGCCACCGGATTGTCGCCCTTCCAATGCCAGTTCGGATACACCCCTCCATTATTTCCAGAGGAAGAGGCGCAAGTTGGTGTTCCCTCGGCCCAGCGCTTTGTCCTACGCTGTAGGCGGACCTGGAAGAAGGCCAGGTGTACCCACCTTCGGACCTCTCAGAGATACCAAAGCCAGGCTAGGCTAATCGTCGCCGCCGGACGGCCCCTAATTTCCGAGCTAGTCAAGGAGTTTGGTTGGCCACTAAGAACCTGCCCCTCGGGGTCGAATCCAATTTCCCAGAAATACATCAGCCCTTTTCGCATAGAAAGGAAAGTCAACCCTGTTTATTATCGTTTGTTTCTCCCTCGCTCCCTTAGAATTAACCCCACTTTTCATGTTTCGTTACTAAAACCTGTCTTGTCTTCTCCTTTTGCTTCTCCTCTGAGTGTTTCGTTTGGGTCCAACAATACCTTCTCTGTGGCTAAGTGGTAGAACACTCAACTCATCACACCTGAGACTCTAGTTCGAGCCCAGCTTGTGACACTTCATAATACACTTGAACAAATATCCACTTGATAATTATATTTGACAGATATTTGCAATAGATTTGTAAAAGGCATGGGTTTTTGTTGCATTTACACCGTTATGACCACTAGGGGTCCCCGTGGAGACGGATGTCGTTCGAAGCCTCGACACAATACGTCACATTTGTTTCAACTGTTTCAGTGTTCCACGAAGCCTCGATCTGCCCACCACTACAATAAATAATGTTTTACTGTTACACATAACCGCTACAACATTAGCCAGGCAGCTAAAAACATAGCATTGAAAGGTGACACGCCCGCACCACGGGTCGGAGCTAGCAATTATTGCTCAACACTTGAGTCATTACTAGTTAGTTAAAATGATCTTCACTTTAGAATACGGATCCAAATAATTAATAATTCCTATAGAAGTATGCATTAACACTTGAGTCATTACTAGTTATCATGATTCCATGCTGTTGTTACTAATGAAGAGCCAACCCGAAAGGGTAGAATCATCTAATCATTCACAGGATATATATACACACACATATTTATATATATATATATATACATATGAGCAAAGTGACATACATAAAAACACTTTTGAGAGGTAGGTTAAATAATAAAATAACTGGTATTTGGATGGCTGATGACTCAGTATGTTCCAGTACTCACCATGATGAGTCTAGTTATTCAAAGCCAGTCCAGAGGAATGCCGGAAAATCGGCCACAGGGTAAGTGTTCCAGACAAGTGCATTTATAAAAACAATTCTAAAAAATTATTTAGTTTCTGAATAGTTCTCTAAAAGACAGCAGTGCATCGGCTAATTATTGACAGCTTTCCCAAATCATAAGTCTGCTACGCTATTACATATTTATAATTAGTGTACAGTATCTAGCAGTAATGTTAATCTAGTGCTAGTAATTTTTCCTGCATTAGTTATTAAGTTTTGCATGAATTGTGAGTTTTTTTCATTATTTCTCTGGGAAGTATTGAAAAATAGTAGTTATTGATTAGTTATTAGTGAACTACCACCCAAATCTGTAAAAAATTCAGTAGTTTTCTGGGAAGTATTAAAAAAGTAGTAGTTATTGATTAGTTAATAGTGAACTACCACTTAAATCTGTGTGCTAATGACTAATTCGTTAATCAGAGTTACTTGTTAGTTAACTGTAGTTACTAGATTGTTAACATTGTGTTACTCATTTGTTCCTGTAGTTATTCATTAACGAAGGATCCGTATTTTAAAGTGTTACCGAATGTTTTGGTATGGACATATTTATAAATACCAATTCAGATGCAGCTTCTGAAAAAAAAACAAAAAAACATTGGAGTTGTAGCCTAAAAGTTAGGCTAGATTAGATTAATTAATCGGCACATCATGTAATTAATTCGATTCAAAATTGCAATCTCTTGACAGCCCTGCATATCATGTAAACACATTTTAGTGGCCTCTCTAAACTGTTGTTAGTGAAGCATCTTTCTAGGTCTGATGGAGGACTGTTGTGATTGATTAAGAAGTCAATATGTGCAATAACAACAACAACAAAAAAGCTTAATGTGCTTGCAATGTTGTAAGTGTCCATGACCTTCACATCTCCCAATATGTCTTGACATGTGGTATGGGTCGATAAATAAGAAGCATACCATGAGTTGGGAAAGATAAAATTAGTTTGTGCTTACTAAACTATAGTCAAGATTTGAATGGGTTGAAAAACACAGAGGTTTCAGTTTGCAGATGTCAGTGTCTGTTTGTAAAACTCACAAATACATTTTTGTTAAAAGTATAGGCCTAGATGCCTTGAAGCATTTGCTTTCACTACAATCTTTAAAGAGAAAATTCTAGTCTTTGAACTGATTTTTATCAAAGTCTTCTCTATTAAATAAAAATGGTAAAAGTATGGCACTCTTACTAGAAAAGCAATTACGCAATAGTGCTTGCCATTAAAATAAACATAATCCCTCAATCGTGAACAAAGATGAATGTAATTTCACAATTTATGCCCTGCAAAATGTGAGTGAATATGTAGCTTATGATGACTGACCCTAAAAAGCCTTTTAACATAAAAAAAACACCCACAGCTCAGATGCATTTCCACTCTTTTTCATTCCTCAAAAGCCTTCCCGAAATCTCCAGAAAATGCAAACAAGGTCAGCCTTTTGGATTTTTAAGCTCCTTGACAAAAGAAAACTCATTTTTGATCTTTTGTTTGGAGCTAAAGAGCAACCAGCATTTTTTTCCAAACTGATTTAAAAGGTGCCTGTCTCATTTCTGGATCACTTTGTAGTTGATGAGACATGTTTGAAAGATTTAGCTACCTGAATGGGACCCTCAAAAAGCAATTTATTTTCCTGTGATTCGCAATTCTTCTTGTTTATAGCATCAGAACGAGTTTCAATGCTTGATGAATGGGAATCACATTCTAATTTGTCCAAAGCTTGTTAGAAAGAGATAAAACTGTGCTTTGTGCCTTTAACAAACAACAACCTCAATAACAGGGCCGGAGGAGAATTACAAACAGCTTTTGTTAAACTACTTATCCATGAGCTTCTTACATTTTCATTTAAAAATCCCCTTTTAATGTCCCAAGCAACACGTTTGCTGTTTGAACGTGGCTTTTCTCACACTTTTAAGCCAAACATCTTTATATGTACTTTGTTTTATTCACAAATAAAACAATTAAATGTAGTAGGAGATATTCCGATGAATGTTGGTTTATTTCATTTTAAATAAATTTATCTTAAAATCCTGAGTACAAAAAAGCTAACTTTTCCACCATTAGTATGATAAAAAATGATTAAATTATTATATCATATGGGCTTGACTGAACCTGTTATACAAAGACTAATTGTTTCAACCTAGAAAAAAAAAACATAATTTCAAGGATTCAAAATCTGACCTACACTTCCACATCTGACTCTCCATGACAATAGACTGCTGCAGGGATGATGTCATTTTGTAGCCCAAAACCTGAAGAAAAGTTAGCATTGTAGCACTTCTGGTGTATTTGATTTTTAGTTTTTAGTTTTTTTTTTTTTTTTTTTTTGGTTAAATGTCTAAAATAAGGTCTGAAATAAGTTAGCACAAACTCAATATATTTTCATGTTATATTATATGACACTAAATGCATCAGTAATTATTTAACTCACTGCCTGCTTTTACAGATTTACTGTTTATTGCACTCTTGCAAATTAAAGCCGGGTGCACACTGTACGATTTTGGCAAGGATTTGGCCGTCTGAGAAAAATGTAGCAAATCCTAAAAGATTCCTCTGATCCTTGACCGTTGCGATCAAATTTGACCTCCAATGACATTTTTTTGTAGTGTCAGATGATTTGATGATTTCAAACTCTGGATGAGTCTTCTTGTGTGCGTCCGTTTTTAACGCATCTTGACTGTCGTACAACTGAGATCTTATACAGTGTGACATGGCTTACAGCGGGGATCATTTTCGTACAGTCTGACAAGTAACTATAGTAAAGGACTATTATAAATCGCAGTGTGCACCCGGCTGAACTCAGACTTTTAGGGAAAGACGCTTTGTTGTGGTGACATTGAAGTTGTGTGACCATGGCGTAGTTAGTTTATAGCTAGGTTTAGGAACCAGGGTGATGCTAAATTCTGGGTTGGCCTACAAAAATACATCATCACCACAAGTTGTCACTGTTGTGCAATTTTGTGTGTGTATCAAACAATACTGAGTAAACCACAATTATAGCAGAAATAGTATTAATATAATGTAGTAAAATGAATATGCAATGTCTTTTTATCTTTTGTTTTGTAAGGTGCAATGAAACGCATCTCGTTACAACTCAATATCACAAATTGAGATACTTAATACCATGCCAACATATCAGATAAATGAAAGTCCCTCGCCTAATCAGATGTCATTATGTGTGAAATACAAAAACCTGGCAGGTCTGCTAATAGACTCAGGTCTTCTGAGACTAGAAAACCATCGCTTTTGTCTTTTATCGATTACAGATTTGTATCTGGCTGGTTGAAGGGTGGAAAATGGCAAAACTGTGTTAAGCTTGTCTGCCTTTGGCGAGCTCCTGTCATGATTATTTTTAGTTTCACCCTCATAGACTTTCAGGGGCTATTTACACGACACCGTTTTCAACTAAAAACGTAAAACTTTGTATGTGTTTTGGCCGTTCATTTACACAACAATGGCATTTTGGGTGCCTGAAAATGGGTTTCAAAGAGCAAGTTTTTGATAACAATCTCCATGTAAAAAGACAAAAAACGCAAATCTCTGAAGACGATGACGACATACACATGTGTATTACGTGTTCAGTCTTCAGTGTTTCATCGCCATCTAATGCCCTGGGAGCAGAATACAGGGTTTTCAGTAGTTCAGTAGTAAGCATATTGTTGTCGTGTAAACGTATCCTTCAGTCACATGTCTCCTTTTTTCTCAGTTTCCCGCCACTTGTTTGTGTCCTAGGTTTCCTATAGTTTGTTACTATGGTTACTATGGTTGTTAGTAAAAAAACAACAACAAAAATAAAAACATCAGGAATTTATAAAGAGGCTATATATAGTTAACAATAACACCGGTGGCACTGGTGAACCGCAGCCAGCAACTTATTGATAAGTGTTAGTGTTACCACATATTTACATACATAAAATAACTTTTATTTGTTTAATTATTAAATTGATTAAATAGTATTTGAAACAATTACTTATGTCATCAATATCATATTGATTTTGTTTAAAATTAATATTTTGAGTTTGTTCTGAGTGACGTCATTGGTAATGGACCTGTCGCGCCTGCTCTCTCTCAGTCAGAACAACCTGTGACTGGAGAGAGTCAGGGATGTTTCTGCAGTGCTCTGCATTTAAGAGCGAAAATATGCTATTAAGTGAAGTTTCAAGTTGATCTTTTTGATGATGATCAAGTGTCATAAAACGGGAACAAATATATGCCTTTTTATTCTCCCTACAGTTCAATGTATTTTCTGAGTTTTATAAACGCACGTGTTTGTTTTATGTTGCCGCCTGCACCGCAAATTATAGTGCAGGTTTTTCCCTGTAAATACGTTTCTCCACATAAAATTGTGCTGCAATGAGTCTGTGGAAATGTTGTTTAATATAATAAATGTGTGTAGCTTTCATTTGGATGTCAAAATGTCTGTTTATAGCCATATGTGTGACCTGTGTATTAGATGAATTGCAGTTGCTGTTAGAACAGCCTGTGACTGGAGAGAGTCAGCTGAGAGAGAGTGAACCTGGAAGCTTGTGTGTTGAATTGATTGTCTGTCCTCCGTCAATAAACTGCAGATGTGGTCCACCAGTGGTGTCAGGGAGTTTCTTTGTGATGCGAGACGATGTCCGCTACACTTATTCACGTTCTTGCACATGGGGATTCAAAAGATAACACTTTATTTCCCCCGCTTTGTACTGAGTTTAATTTAGGTATGATAGTAATTTAGGAATGATAGAACTGTTCTAATTAATTTATTGTTTTGTCTATTGTATCTATCAATTGTCATCTGCTGTTTTTGTGTAATAAACAGAGTGGACGAGTGTTGTGGACCCACATAGGCGCATATTCCTAACATGCTAAAAAAAAATGACAAAAAAAATGGACTTGTGCAACTGAGACCAGGTTTCAGTTGGTCAATGACGCAGTCTATTTCAGTCGCCTCAAAATAGCAACGCACCAACAATGCGCCTGTTCACACCTCGTGTTCTTTTCTCAAGGCCGCTAAAGGACTGCGTTCCAGTCCACTTTTAGACACGCACTTGCAAATTTCCCTAAGCACTTCCCCTCGGGGGAATCCCTTCCACCATTTTGAAGTGCGTTCCACTTCATGAAGTGGACGAGGGAAGTTTACATGGACAGAGACCTGAGGGGTATGTACACTTCATGTACACTTCAGGCAGATCCACATACCACAATCCAACATGATTGTGATGTCAACGCCCCACCACATAATTTACCCCGCCACAAACAACTCTGATATTTTTTTTTTTTTTTTTTTTTATGTAACAACTCAAACACACCTAAATACTAGGGCTGTAACGATATGAAACCGAAATCGCGACACTCAGATCCACAAACCTGTGTCGTGGTGTGAGAAGGCAGAATCGCGACGTACTCCCTGACAGTGGCGCAAAAAGTGGGTATGCACTATATGCGGCACATAGGGGCACAGCACCATGGGGGGCGCCAAAGCGATGGTAAATTTTTTTGGGTATTTTCTATATGTAGCTTGCTGTTGTGCGTTTCTAAAGCATTTCCTCAATGTTATATAACATTTTAGAGGATAACAGGCTAGAGTTGCGCTCTCATAATAAGATTCAATCATAGAATTTTGACATAGAAGAGGGGGTAATATCACGAGCGGGTGGGGGCGCCATGAGCGCTGAGCGAGCAAGTACGAGTAGCGAGTTAGTTGTCGTCGAATAAGATGGATGAAGCAAAAAAGCTGTCTGGGGCTAGAAAAATAAAGAGGGAAAATGAGATGACATGTCAATTGATGTGACAGCAGCTAAATAAGTGGATGGTGAAAGGCAACAGGTAGGATTTATTGTGTGACGTCCAGGCATGTCTACTGGCCATCGGGACGAGATTCCCGGTGGGCCGACGTGATTTTTGGGCCGATACATCTCATACTTTTTTTTTTTTTTTTGTCTTAACGGCCCATAAAACTCGTACATCGGTGGCCTATTTGTTTTGTTTTGTTTTGCTTAATTGGCGAAGCTGGGTTAGTGCCGGTGTAATACATTAGTAAGAATTGTTTTATAATATTATAACTATTATGTAGTAGTAGTGTAATAATGTAGACAGACACTGTAACTAAAAGAGGTTTGAATTTTTCTTTGTTTAATTTGCACACTGAATATGGGTTGGAGCTTTGAACTTGTTAGTTCACACAAATTATACAAAACCAAAAACAAACAAACTAATGAAGTGGTCAAAAATCTTCTCAGACCCACTTCATATCTCCCGACATATTGAATTGAATCCATTTCCACGCCCTTTATGACATCCCATTTTTGATATTTTCTTTCTTAACAGATTAAATTAAAACAAAACAACTAAATAATATCATAAAATTGTAGGCTAACAAAAAATGTGAAATCAAATAAATTTACTTAAATGGCTACAACAACTCTTTTCCAGACCAGCACGCCAATGCATTTGCTATTTAAACAACGTGGTGCAGGACGTGAAAATGATAACTATGTCTGGCTGAAACTAGCATAAAGCAATTGCGTCGCGCCTGGCGCTGCATTGCACCGATGATGTGATAGGGCCCTATGTGCTTTATTTTTTGTCGGAATTGTTTAAGAATTCATTGATTATAAAAAATTAAATGAAGGTTGAATAATCTTTAAACTACAGTATGTAGTTATCTGCATGTCTCATCCATGAAGATACAACAATGGAGAACAAGCTATTGTTTTTTTTTTTGGTTAACCAGAACTAGCTGACTGAGCAAGTTGAACTTACTAGTATTTAGTACTAGCAATAGCTCAGTGCAAGCTATTGTGTGAGCCCCTTTATTGATATGCCTGGAGGTGAGGAATAATACCAAAATTCACTCAGGTTTCCATGATCCAATTCACTGGTATCTCAATTACGATCAAGTAAATTAATTGTATTTGGTTGTGTTGTAGGCAGTAAAACCGTCCAGTATTTTTTTTTTTTATATTAAAATAATAAATATTTTTGTGCCACCCCAGACTGGTTGCTGACTCCTGCCACTGGATGTTGTTATATTTTATTTATTTGAATGGCCTTGAAAACAAATTCAACATTGGGAAAATGTCTCCTAAGTAATTAACGAAAATGTAGTTAAATGGTAGCACATTTAGAATAATGTATTGTGTGAGATTATGTTCAAAATATTTTGTACAAAGCTATTGAAGTAATAACAATGTATATTGTTATTGAATACAAAGTGTGCCATTTTTAGTATTTGGAATAAGCAAAAGGTAAGTGAGCATACAGTATATTACCTGTAAAATAATAGTCATATATTGCTTGCGTGTTTTGAAAACACTCAATACACATACATGTGTAATGTTTATAACACAAATGTTTATAAATGTTAATAACATAAAACTTATAACACAAATAATATACACTTTGATATCACTACTCAAGCATATAATTAGTCCCTACACAGGTATATACTTAAAGTATACTAAGTATACTTGGAGTTGTTCTAATTTAGTACATACAATACACTAAATATACTTAAATTTATGATTTACTACAATTTAATTACAACTAAAATATACTTAGTACAAAATTAGTTGTTGAAAAATACCAGTTAAATGAACTAATCATTAACACACTTGAAGTATACTGATAATTAGTTTGGCTTAGCTTTATTTTTTCACCAGGGTACACCAGATCAGATTCAGAATGATGATCAAAAACAGTTGTTAACCCTTCATTAACAAATTATTATATTTATCAGAAGTGCATAAAGTATATTTCTTAGAAGTACATAAAAAGTAGACAAAGTATACTTGCTTATTATTTGTTTAAAAGACGTATACCAATAGCACACTTGAATAAACTTATTTTTTGTAAGGGATGATGAAATGAGCCAAGACTCATTAACATACTTATGGTTGAAATAATTGCTTTGAATATACTTTGTATCCCTCATTAACTAGTATTTTCTTCTACTATGGAATATTTTGTTATTCCTAAAGTCATCTTTTCCTAGAGAGTTATAATTGATAATTAAAAAGTAGTAATTAGTTATAATCATGCTATATCCATATGATTTTATATTTATGGGTCCATATAATACTATATATGTCCAATTAAATGAAACACTATTTGAGGCTGAAACAAATGACTTATCCAAATGTCATCCTTTGTTTCATACAGGTTCATATACAGATAAATATTTGTGATTAGTTTAGCACACCCATATGGAATAATTATAGGTTACTTTATTTTGATTGTCCACTTTAGACATTCTACTAACTATAAGTAACTTTTCAACTTTTTAGGTTAGGGTTAGGTGTTAGGGTTCGGGTTAGGAGAATAAGTTGACTTGTAGTTGACAAGTTACTTATAGTCAGTAGAATGTCTGTTGGGGGAGCAAAAATAAATAAAGTGTTAGCAAATATTAAGCAGACAGTCTATTAATACTCTAATGACAGTTAGTTGACATGTAGTTGCAAAGTTAATTTGTTAGTAGAATGTCTAAAGTGGACCATCGAAATAAAGTGTTACCTAATTATTTTGGTAATAATATTTTTTTTTCAACTCAGTTTATGAGGACATTCATCTTTCTGTTTACTTCTTTTTTTCCCTCCCCATTGAGCAGAGTGTTTGTATATCATGAGAGATTCACACATAGTGCCAACAGCATGAGTCAGCCTATAATGGTTGCAGAGAAACAGTTTGTACACCCATATCACACACCGTAAATATCACAAATAAAAAATACCTGTTTTCTTTATTAAATGCAACTGATACATGATTCAGTATCATTCATATGTCGTCATAACCATGCAGCATTGCATCTTGCAGTGTTTCATTCTTATAAATCAGCCTGGTCTCAAAGATAGAAAACGTACTTGGTTACTAACGTAACCTCGGTTCTCTCTAGAAGAGGGAAAGAGTATTTGCGTAAGTATCTTACGCTATGGGTAAAGTCATCTTTTCTCGAGATATAAAGCCAAAAATGATCCTTAATTTTGTATATATTGTCAACGCATTGCAGCAGCTGGCAGACCTTATGCGAGCTAGCTAGCGCGCTCATTGGCCTACCACTGAGCCCCGCGTGACGTCACGCACAAGCGCCCTCACGCGTCACAGCCCACCAGTGGCTTAGCGTATAAAAGGACGGGCTCATGGGCTGCTTAGCTGGTTTTCATCGACTGAAGCGAGATCGGCTCGGGGCGTGAGCACGGCAGGTTTCGCAAATACTCACTCCCTCTTCTAGAGAGAACCGAGGTTACGTTAGTAAACGAGGTTCTCTCGTATTTGCGTAAGTATCTTACGCTACGGGAACCCTTTGTCAACGCCATGCGCACCCAGCATCCACCACATAAGTCCCAGGGGCACACCCAGGGAACATACTGAGCTGCCGGTCCATACTGAGAAGAGAATAACCATCCTCATAGTACAGCTCATCCTCATAGTACAGCTCAACCAGGGGAGCTGGGATAAGCGTGAGAGTAGCCTGCGCATGAATGAATCAGGACAGCACATACTCATAAGTCAGACTGATAAAAGCGGAGTGTGTGACGCAAACCCTTAACACTCTAATAGGGCAGAGAAGGTTAACATCAAGCTCGCCACCGGACGTCGGTAGAGCCGATAATGTAATAACCTGCGCTCTGAATGGAGTGCCAAGCACTTTGGGGACATAGCCATGTCTCGGTTTGAGGATGACTTTAGAGTCATTTAGAGTCAAGTTTGAAAATCAAAGATTGAATAATCTTCAAAAGAATCGCGCAGTGAAATAGGATCAAATTGACATAACAGTGAAAAGTATTACATTCCAGCTTCAATCAGCCACAAACCACCACTCAATCTATATCACCTTTTAGCTTAGGATGTTATCTTTCAAATGAGACCATTTCCAAGTTTCTGTGAGCTTTTATTGGTAATAAAAACCTTTTCGAATGAACGTCCCGGGTTACGTATGTAACCCTAGTTCCCCCGAAGGAACGGACGCTGCGTGAAATCGCAGTGGGGAACCGCCCCCCAGCGTAGCGCGTCTGAATCATGAATGAAATCAGTCAATGGAGATAGAGTACACGCGAGTGACGTCATCGACCAGGAAGCTATAAATATCCCCCGAATACACAAGCCGCCAGCTTAAAGTCACTGAAGCAAGCGATCCAGGGGATGCAGGAAGTATGGCAGGACACGCAGCGTCCGTTCCTTCGGGGAACTAGGGTTACATACGTAACCCGGGACGTTCCCCTTCAGGAACTCCGCTGCGTGAAATCGCAGTGGGGAACGCAATACCCACGTCCCCATACGACCAAAACCCCGTAGTGTGTGCATTAGGGAGCACAAACTGACGAGAGAACCTGAGCCCCGGGAGTGGAGCCAAAGTCAAGACTAAAATCTGACGAAAGTATGCGGTGAGGACCAGCCTGCCGCATCACAGACGTCCTGAAGAGACACTCCTGAAAGGAGAGCTTTAGAAGCAGCCATACTCCGGGTGGAGTGAGCCCGTACAGCCAAAGGTGAAGGCTGACCTGCCGACTCATAAGCAAGTGAGATGGCCTCGACCACCCACTTGCTCATCCTTTGCTTAGATGCAGGGCACCCCTTGTTAGGTGGCCCAAAACAAACAAACAGCTGTTCAGATTTCCTCCACAGGGCAGCTCTGTGGACATAAGCATCTAAGGCCCTAACAGGGCAGAGCAGATAAAGTTTCTCCTGGTCCGACGTCAGAAACGGAGGAGGACAAAAAGCCTGCAGTATGACAGGTCTAAATGGAGTAGTTGGAACCTTAGGAACATAGCCTGGCCTCGGATAGAGAAAAGCCTTAGCCATACCAGGTGAAAATTCCAGGGACGAGGGAGCAACCGAAAGTGCTTGAATGTCTCCAATCCTTTTGAGAGACGAAATAGCAAGCAGGAAAATAGTTTTTACAGTAAGGAACTTCTCAGAAACTTCTTCAAGGGGCTCGAAAGGAGCTAAGGAGAGGCACTCCAAAACAATGGCCAAGTCCCATGATGGTACCCTTGTGCGTACTGCTGGCCTCAGCCTCAAGGTGCCACGAAGGAAGCGAGATACAAGTGGGTGTCTCCCGAGAGAACCTCCACTCGAAGGGGCGTGGTAAGCAGCTAGGGCTGCCACGTACACCTTCAGTGTGGATTGGGATAACCCTGTAGAGAGACGATCCTGCAGGAACTCCAGCACTGTACCAACCGGGCAGTTAACTGGGTCCTGCTGGCGCTCACTACACCAGGAGGTGAAAAGTTTCCACCTTGCGGCATAAAGCCTCCTTGTGGCGGGAGCTCTGGACTGGAGGATGGTCTCAACGACCTCAGTCGAGAGACCAAGATCTATGAGCTGGGCCCCCTCAGAGGCCAAGCCCACAGCTTCCACATTTCTGGGCGAGGGTGAAAGATGGCACCGCTTGCCTGAGATAATAGGTCCCTCCTGAACGGTATCTCCAGGGGAGAGCCGTCGAGAAGGGACACCAGGTCCGAAAACCATACTCGGGCCGGCCAGAACGGGGCTATCAGGAGTAGCTTGACTCCGTCCCGGCGAACCCTCTCCAGAACTCCTGGGAGCAGAGCAATCGGGGGAAAGGCGTACAGGCGAGACCTCGGCCACGCCTGTACCATAGCGTCCAGCCCCAGCGGGGCTGGATGGCTGAGAGAGAACCACAGAGGACAATGTGATGTCTCTCGGGAAGCAAAGAGGTCTACCTCGGCACGACCAAAGTGCTCCCAGAGGAGCTCCACCACCTCGGGGTGAAGTCTCCATTCCCCGGGCCTCGGCCCCTGCCTCGACAGGATGTCCGCCCCCTGATTTAGATACCCCGGGTGATAAATCGCTCTCAGAGACAGACGTTTCCCCTGGGACCATAGAAGGATCTGACTGGCTAGTTTGCATAGCGGCCGCGACCGCAGACCCCCCTGATGGTTTATATAAGAGACCACCGATGTGTTGTCTGTCCGGACAAGGACATGGTGGCCCCTTAGCTCTGGGAGGAAGTGTTTCAGAGCCCGAAACACTGCCAACATTTCTAGACAGTTTATGTGCCATAGGAGATGATGGTCCTCCCACAAACCCTGAGCTGGGCGACCACTCATGATCGCCCCCCAACCCGTGAGAGAAGCATCTGTCGTTAGCGTTACGCGACGACAAGGAGCTCCCAACACAAGACCTGGGACAGAAACCAAGGATCGTTCCACACGATCAGGGCGCGAAGACAGCGTCGCGAACTCAAGATCGTGCGGAGCGGATTTCCCCTCGGGGAGAATCCCCTGGTTCTGAGCCACCACTGCAACGGTCTCATGTGCAGCAGGCCAAAAGGAATAACGTTGGACGCTGCCGCCATAAGACCTAACAGTCTCTGGAACTGTTTCACAGTGAATAGCTGGCCTAGCTTGATCTGTCTGACTGCGGCGAGAATCGAAGCAACCCGAGCAGTTGACAACCGTGCCTGCATCGTCGTCGAATCCCACACTACACCGAGAAAAGTGGTTCTCTGTGCTGGAGAAAGCACACTCTTCTTGGTGTTCAGTCTCAACCCCAATATCTTGATGTGAGCGAGAATGACATCTCGATGCCGAACCGCTTGATGTTCCGACTGAGCTAGGATTAACCAGTCGTCTGTATAGTTCAGGATGCGGATGCCCTGAAGTCTCAATGGGGCTATCGCCGCATCCATACACTTGGTGAATGTTCGGGGTGACAGTGCTAGACCGAACGGAAGGACCCGATATTGGTACGCTTGGTCCCCAAATGCAAATCTCAGGAATTTCCGATGTTGAGGAAGAATCGATACATGGAAGTAGGCGTCCTTTAGGTCTATCGTGACAAACCAGTCCTCGGACCTGATTTGTGACACGATCTGTTTGAGAGTAAGCATTTTGAACTTGAGTCTCCCTACAGTGCGATTTAAAATGCGCAGATCTAAAATTGGACGCAACCCCCCGTCTTTCTTCGGAACAATGAAGTACCGGCTGTAATAGCCTGACTCCCTGCTGGGAGGAGAAACCCGCTCTATAGCTCCTTTTTGAAGGAGAGTCATAACCTCCTGTTCCATTACCAGAGCCTGCTCGGGGCCCACCACCATGGGAAGGAGCCCTCTGAACCGAAGCGGACGAGACCTGAACTGTATGGCGTAACCTCTCTTGATCGTGTGCAGGACCCAACGAGACACATTTGGAAGGTTTTTCCACTCTACCAAAAAATTCTACTAAGGGTACCAGCCTCTCGGGGCTGGCCTCTGGTTGAACCTCCTGAGTGACAGACACAGTGCCCTGTAACGGCGCACCGGCAGGGAACGACTGTTCTGAACACTCTGGAGCCCTCATTAGAGGCGGCGAGCGTCCCTCGGGAAAGCACTCGCCGGACCCTCCTACGCCCTGTTTTGGCAGGGTTAGTAGAATGGGCCCCTGAGGGCGCCTGGAGAGACAGGGCACCCTTAAGGGAGGTGGACTCAAGTCTCTCTCGGCGGGGACCACCCTCAAAGCCCTGGCGCTGAAAACGTCAGGACCTTTTTGACGCGGCCTTCTTAGCGACAATGGCTGTCCTCAGATCAGCCCTGCCCCGAGAAGGCCGCGCCGGAGAGCGCCCCGTCTCGTCCCTCCAGTTTGTCTGCGGGGGGGCACGAGACGCGACACTCTTCTTTTGCTGCTCTCTTTTTGCTGTACTCGGCTGCTGGGACTGCCCTCGCTCAGCAGCCCCAGTGATGCGAACTTTGAGGGGAATAAATTTATGAAACGCCGCCGTCTGCTTTTTTACCTCCTGGAACCTCTCGGTGACAGATTGAAGAGCGTCAGGCCCGCAGGCGAAACGGGAGCATTTAAAAGGAGAGTCTTATCCTTCTCTTTCATAGATGTCTGACTCAACCATAAGTGTCTCTCCGTGGCCACCATGGCTGCCATAGACCGGCCGATGGATTTAGCGGTCTCCTTGGTGGCCCGGAGAGTGAGATCAGCAGTCTGCCTGAGCTCATTAATCATAGTCTCAGAAATTTCACCCCCCTCACAAACATCTTTTAACAGGTCGGCCTGATAAGCCTGCATAATGGCCATAGTGTGAAGACAGGCAGCCGCCTGCCCCGCAGCCGAGTAAGCCTTCCCCACAAGCGCTGAAGTGTTTTTTAGCGGTCTAGAGGGAAGGGCCGGTGCTTTAAGTGAAGACGACGAAGCAGGAGAGAGATAGCTCGCGAGCGTCTCCTCCGCCTTCGGCATCGTCACATAACCAGAAGATTTAGCTCCAAAAATATTACCATATGCATTGGATTGATTTGTGTAAATTCTACTGGAAACCGGTCTAGCCCAGGTCTTTGACACCTCAGTGTGAAGATCAGGGAAGAACGGTAAACACCGGCGAGAAGGCTGAGGTCGTGCAGACAGAAATCTATCATCAAATTTGCTTTTTATTCTAGACTCCTGCCTGTCAGTTGGCCACTCGATGCTGAGCTTTTCAACAGCACGAGTTAAAACATCCATCAGCCCTTCTTCAGCATTATGCTGGAGTGACGAGTCTCCAGTATCTTCTGATGTGAAACTTTCGACATCCAGCTCCTCAGAACTGGATAATCTAAGTTCCTGAACCACATGTGCCTCCACCCGGGCAGAAGTAACGGCCGCAGCGCGTGCTTCCAGAGCTGGGCGAGAGGCACTGGATCCCGCCGGAGATAGCTGAGATAGGGCGGGGCCCGTCTCAACGTCGCCGGTGAGATCCATCTGCGAACCCCAGGACAAGCGCCGCCGCTCTGCCTCAACAGAAGCGGGACCCGAGCCCTGGGGAGCTCGCAGCAAACCACTCTCCTCGAAGAGCGATCGCCGCGAGCGCAGGGTTCTTAGTGGGAAACGCTCGCAATGCTCGCAATCAGCCCCCTCGAGAGCTGACTGGGCATGCTGCACTCCCAAACAAGCAACACACAGTTCATGTGAATCCCCACCTGTGATGTATCGAGTACAGGGGGGAACACACTTTCTGTACTGCTGCTCGCTCGTCACACTCATATTGGTTTTGGTATATATATATATATAGATATAGTAAAAACTCCTGTCTAGCAACAGACAAACACACAATCGAAAGATTTCAGACACACACACAGAGCGCTTTGCTGAAGTGAGAAAGCTGGCGGCTTGTGTATTCGGGGGATATTTATAGCTTCCTGGTCGATGACGTCACTCGCGTGTACTCTATCTCCATTGACTGATTTCATTCATGATTCAGACGCGCTACACTGGGGGGCGGTTCCCCACTGCGATTTCACGCAGCGGAGTTCCTGAAGGGGAACTGAGATCATAGCATCATATCTCCAGGAGGCACGCCGGTGATGCACAACCGGTGATGGTAAAAAATGTTTTTTAATTTTTTATTATACAGAAAAAAATATTTTTCCAGTGTTTGCTTGCATCTAGAGGAAACAGCCATAACTGTCTGCATGGCCCTAGAGCCCACAGGGCCTGAGTTATACACTTTCAAAAATGAATATAAAATAAAAAGCGCCTCTTTTTTTGTTGTTTTTATTACAACTCAGACAACAGATACTTAAATGTTTATTACTTTTAACACTGTTTTATGAAACTTCAAAGGGTTTCCTGTAAAATTACACCAAAATTGTCCATTTTGACAAAACTATGTTGAAATGGTAAGCTTTTCAATTTGGGTATGCAAATCCAGGCGGAAAACCCAAAAAATGGTCTCGGATCTTAAGAGGTTTAGAATCATTTTTGGCCTCATATCTCGAGAAAAGATGACTTTACCCGTAGCGTAAGATACTTACGCAAATACGAGAGAACCTCTCGTAAGAGAACGTACTTATTTGTACGTTTGGATAGATACTGACACGTATACAGTTTTTTACAATCGCTATGACAGTTTTTTCAATACATTTAACAATTTTCCTAAACTCTTAACGCACCAACACACCTAAAACACACAATAAGCAAAACGGTTAATTTCATGCTCCAAATCACACATTGTAAACTAAACTCCAAAACTAATTTTCAAAATACAATAATACACTAACACAATACACTATGTCTAACAAAACACTGCAAACATGTTTCAAAATCAAATAGTTATTCCAAACACTAACACATGTTCTCTTCCAACAGGAACATTTAGTCAATCTTAACACAATGACAAAAAAAAAACACTAACATCAGCTGAAATTACAGAAACTGCATTATTTTATGTGTCGGGTCTACCCTTATACAATAGACAGTATACTGTATTGATCATAGATTGTGTTTTGCACTGTAGTTCTCTTACGTAGAGTTCTCTCCTACTGCGTCGATAGCGACGCTACGGGAAAGATATTTCTTTGTCGAGATTGAAGCCTAAAAATTAATCCTTAATTTTGTAATATGTAAAACGCTTTTCTGTAGCATACAACCCTAGGCGGAGCAATATCGCTCGCCCATTGGCTGCTCCGCCAGAAAAGCACAGCCTATGCGAGGCCAGTGACGCTGACCAATGAGGGCGCTTCGCGCCCTTCTGCGTCATCTCCCGCCGAAACAGGCGTGGCCTAGGTCTATAAATACCAAGCATAGCTGCTTCCACTCCGATTTTCTTTACTTCACGAAGCTACACGCATCGTTGGATCGGATTCGAGCCACCACAGCCGTCTGATACAGCACCTCAGCAGGACGAGCCCTTACCTGAAGCCGCTGGTCATCGCCGCCTTCAGCCGCCGTTCCCTGCTGCGCTTCTCCGGCGTGGATATATCCTTTATAACTTTGTGTGTGTTTTGTGTGTGTGTTCGCCTACTGCGTCACACACTTTTTCTCACAAAGAGCAGCGAGCGTCTTTTTAAAGATGTCTCGTGTTTCCTGCGGCTCCTGCCGAGCTGCGCTCATCGACGGGGACCACCACGTGCTATGTGTTTCCTGCTTGGGCGAGGATCATGCAGCTATCGCTCTCGGTGATGGCGGCTGCCATCATTGTGAAATGATGCCCATCGCGACTCTGCGGACTCGCCTGGCATCTTTCACCGAAGCTGCTAACCCACCCCCTGTAGCGCCGCGCCGTAAAAAGCGCCGCGCTCAGCGGGTTCCGGAACCCCCCGCCACGAGGAGCTCGCCGCCGCCGCCGCCGCTAGCTCCTCTCTCCGCTTCGCTGGAGTCGCTCTTCGACGAACAAAAGCCGCAGCCTGCCGCTTTGTCTGTCATGGACGACGACCAGCTAGCCGCATCTGAGGGGGATGACGACTGCTGTTCGCTTCTCGCTTCGGAGAGCGAGGGATGGGCGAGCTCCGAGGATCTCCCCTCCCCCGCCGCTCATGAGCGTCGACGGAGAAAGACCAGCATCGATGCGCTTACCGGCTGGATGGCTGTTTTTCTGCAGAGGAACGTACGTTACCGTCCTCACGACCCGCGCCCTTTTCTTCCTGAATTCACGAAGAAATCGCGGAGTCCCGGAAAGCCCCGTCTTCAGCCAGGATGCGCACATCTGCTTCGAGGGAAGCTACAGTGTTAAAATCCCGCCGCGGCCGGATTTCACTAAAATGTCTCGCTCGCACAGTCCCAACATACGCGACCGTGCCAGTGTATTTTGCAGTCACCAAATCGGCATCAATGCTCGTTTGCCTGCACACAAACGCCGTTTTCACGACGCCCCAGGTAAATCTGAAAATGTATTTTCTGGTGTCCCGGCCACGGCCGATGGTGTGATGTGTGTATCCGTAATGCCCACGACCCAGTGCCCATTCGTACACACAAGCACAGCCCTACACAATACAGGGCTTGCACACATAAAATCGACTCGTGTCGATTGTGCAATACATGTAAGTTAGTGAACGTGCCCGCTTTTCAGTGCCCACAATCACTACACACTGCATGTCCCGTGGTTTCTGTAAAAACGAAACGAATGCACGGTCAGTCGGTTCTGATAGACAGTACTCTATGTGCTACACGGTGTCCCGGCCACAGCCGATGATGTAATGTGTGTAACTGTATGCCCACGACCCAGTGCCCATTCATACACACAAGCACAGCCCCACACAATACAGGGCTTGCACACATAAAATCGACTCAATGTCGATTGTGCATTATATGTAGTGAGCGTGCCCGCTTTCAAGTGCCCACAATCACTACAAGCTACATGTCACATGGTTTCTATGCGAAACCGATGCACGGTCAGTCAGTTCTAATAGACAGTACTCCCCAGTGCTATAAATGTACCTGCGTTCACGCACCCACATTTATTCTCAAACATGCCGAGCCGTACGGAGCTCGCACCGCGTGCTCTCTCTCTCAGCTGAGAGAGCTGAGCGCGCGCGCGGGCTGCCCGCTCGATTAAGCGCGCCCCCGCATCACGCTGCAATGGCGCCCATATTACAGCACACGACTGCTCTCGTGTCGCCGCCATTTCGCGACCAGAGCCCGGTTTTTCAACCCGTGCAAGCAGCAGCCCCGTTCAACACAGGGTTTGCACACATAAAATCGACTCAGATCGATTGTGCTTTACATGTAGTAAGCGTGCCCACTACCAAGTGCCCACAACCACTACACACTGCACGTTCCGCGGTTTCTGTAAAAACGAAACTAACGAACGGTCAGTCAGTACACGAACACAGTGTCCCCGGTGTTATAAATGTGCCCGCCACCGAGCGCCCACGTTTATTCACAAACATAACGAGCCCTACGGGACTCGTCCCGCGCGCTCTCTCTCGACACAGAGAGCCGAGCGCGCGCGGGATGCATACTGTGTTAAACATGCCCCCCGCCTCACACGCCACGGCGTCCATGTCACAGCACACGGTTGCTCTCGTGTCGCCGCCATTTCGCGACCAGGGCCCGGATTACATTCAACCCCTAGTCAAGCGTGCAGATGCATGGGAAAGACTTCCCGGGGTCTCAGAATGGGTGCTAGAGACTATAAAAAGAGGCTATTCGCTACAGTTTCATCGACGCCCTCCCCGTTTCACGGAGAAAGTCGAAACTACGGTAAAAACAGAAGTAGCACATCTACTTCGAGCCGAAATAGCGAAGCTATTGAGCAAAGGGGCCATAGAGCCTTTATCTCAAGCTCAGAGCGAAGGGGGTCTGTACAGCAGATATTTTCTGGTACCGAAAAAAGACGGGGGTCTCAGACCCATTTTAGATCTCAGGCATCTGAACAGAGCGCTGACAAAGCGAAAGTTCAGAATGCTCACGACCAGAGCTATCCTCGCGCAGGTTCGCCGAGGAGACTGGTTTATGGCAATAGATCTGAAAGACGCGTATTTTCACATACAGATTGCGTCACGTCACAGGCGTTTTTTGAGATTCGCCTTCGAGGGCCAGGCATATCAGTACACAGTCCTGCCATTCGGCCTGTCTCTAGCACCTCGTACATTTACAGTGTGCATGGACGCGGCGCTGGCACCCCTGAGACTCCGCGGCATTCGAATTCTGAATTATTTGGACGATTGGCTGATTCTAGCTCAATCACCTTCAGAACTCAGCCGCCACAAGACCATAATTCTCGATCACCTCGAGTGCTTAGGTCTGAGAGTCAATTGGGAGAAACGTTCACTGTTTCCCAGTCAAAGGATCTCCTTTTTAGGACTGGAGCTGAACTCGCTGTCTATGACGGCTCGACTGTCATCACAACGCAGGCGAAATTCCCTGCGGATGGCGAAATCCTTCCGCAGCGGCCATATAGTGCCGCTCAAGAGATTTCAGAAAATGCTAGGCCTTATGGCCGCAGCATCGACAGCTCTACAGTTGGGCCTGCTGCGCATGCGCCCACTGCAGTTCTGGCTAAAAGCGCGTGTACCGCGCCGAGCATGGGTTCACGGTCGTTATCGCCTCAAGGTCAATCAGGAATGCGTTTCAGCCCTGACACCATGGAGAGCGTCAGACTGGTACCGGTCAGGTGTAAGCCTGGGGACTTCCTCGAGGCTGAAGGTGGTGTCCACGGACGCGTCCACCTCAGGCTGGGGAGCACTGCTCGAAGGCAGACCGTTCTTTGGCCAATGGGCAGAACGAGTCGAACTACCGCACATAAACTGCCTAGAAATGATGGCAGTGGACTTAGCGCTGAGGCGCTTCTGTCCTCGGATAAAGGGACACCACGTCCTAGTCCGTTCGGACAACACGTCGGTAGTAGCCTATATAAACCACCAGGGTGGCGTGAGATCCCGAAACCTTTACAGGTTGACGGAACGCATACTGGTATGGGCCCAGCACAACCTGCGCTCGCTGAGAGCGATCCATGTGCCTGGTCGCCTGAATGTAGGACCAGACAGACTCTCACGGAACAATGTTCCGACAGGAGAATGGTCCCTACACACACAGAAGCTGCGTCTGCTGTGGAAAAAAGTTCGGCAGAGCGGAGATAGACCTGTTTGCAAACCAGGAAAACGCTCACTGCCCAGAATTCTTTTCAAAGAGCACGAACGCGCTGGCCAAAGTCTGGCCCCGCCGTCCGCTCTATGCTTTTCCCCCTGTCTCGCTCCTGCCCCAAGTGCTCGAGCGAATCAGGAAAAGCCGATGCTCAGTGCTTCTTGTCGCACCATACTGGACGAATCAACCCTGGTTCCCAGTCTTGATGCAGCTCAAGAGTACTGCTCTGTGGCCGATCCCAGTGAGAAGGGACCTTCTCTCGCAGGCCAGGGGCTCGATTTTGCATCCTCACCCAGAGCTATGGTCCCTTCATGTGTGGGCCATAAACGGGTACCCGCCTAAACTCCCAAGAGGAGTGTTAGACACGATCGAGCAGGCTAGGGCCCCGTTTTACTAGACGGCTCTACGCTTCCAAATGGTCGGTGTTCTCTGACTGGTGCTCAGACCAAGGTCTATCACCTCTTCAGTGCGGGGAAACGGAGGTTCTCTCCTTCCTACAGGAGCTGTTGGATAAGGGTAGGACCCCATCCACGCTCAAAGTCTATGTGGCAGCCATATCAGCGTTCGTCAATCCGACGCTTGGCCATGCACTGGGCAGAAACGACCTGGTGGTACGTTTCCTTAGAGGAGCCAGAAGGTTAAATCCTCCAAGGCCTCCTTCAGTCCCCATCTGGGACCTTTCTACAGTGTTTAAACGCTATGAAAGGGGCCCCTTTCGAGCCTATTCACTCAGTTGACATGAAACACCTGTCTCTCAAGACCGTGTTTCTTTTGGCTCTCGCTTCAGTGAAGCGTATGGGGGATCTGCAAGCGCTCTCAGTAAGAGCCTCTTGTATGGAGTTCGGGCCCAACGACTCTATAGTCGTGTTGAAACGAGACATGGGTATGTACCTAAGTCCCTCAACACACCGTTCAGGGCTCAGGTCATCTCCCTGTCGGCTCTGCCGACCTCTGAGGACGGAAATAGCTTCCTTTGCCCGGTCAGGGCATTAAGAGCTTACGTGTCCCGCTCCGCTGTTTTTCGACAGACGGAGCAGCTCTTTGTTTCGTTCAGTGGGCGCTCTAAAGGACGTGCTGCGACGAAACAGAGCCTATCTCGATGGGTAGTGGATGCCATTGCGCTAGCCTACGCATCTAGAGGTTTGGAATGCCCCCTGGGCATCAGAGCACATTCTACGAGAGGCATGGCCTCGTCGTGGGCTTGGTATAGCGGAATCTCGTTGCAAGATATTTGTATGGCGGCAGGCTGGGCCTCCCCCGTCTACATTTATAAGGTTCTATAACCTAGAGGTTCCTGCGTTGCAGGCCAAACTGCTCTCGGTCTAAGACCAGGTATAGTGTTCCTGCCCCGCACGGCGGCCCAGGTCACTAAAATGTTTAAGCATCACTCACTGACAATGTGTCCCATGAGCATGCTATTACCCCCCCCCATATATATCTATATTTACATATATGTTATTATGCCCTTAGGGGCCCTATTATAAAGGGATGATGCTATTCTAGCCGCTCTCCCTATATACTCTTGGTGTTGGCTCTGGCATGCCAGGTCGCGTGCGCGCGCCCTTGGGTGTCTGTGTCGGTCCAAGAACACGCACGGCGTCTTACAGGGGTTCCCGTAGCGTCGCTATCGACGCAGTAGGAGAGAACTCTACGTAAGAGAACGTACTCGGTTACTAATGTAACCTCGGTTCTCTCTAGGAGAGGGAACGAGTACTGCGTCTCATGCCGTGCGTGCCCACGCTGTGTCGCTTCTGTGACGAAAATCGGAGTGGAAGCAGCTATGCTTGGTATTTATAGACCTAGGCCACGCCTGGTTTCGGCGGGAGATGACGCAGAAGGGCGCGAAGCGCCCTCATTGGTCAGCGTCACTGGCCTCGGATTAATTTTTAGGCTTCAATCTCGACAAAGAAATATCTTTCCGTAGCGTCGCTATCGACGCAGTACTCGTTCCCCTCTCCTAGAGAGAACCGAGGTTACGTTAGTAACCGAGTACGTTTCTTGTGAAGGCTATCTACATTTTAGTTTTGTTGGGTTTAGTAAATACATGCATTTTGTTTCTTTTGCTGCAGAAATTCAATACAAAAAATGAATGACCATCTTAGAGTAGCTTTATGTACAGTTTATGAAAAAAAAAAAAAGACAGAGACAGAATTCCTGCAGTAAAGACTTTATTTGCAAAAAGGACATTACTGCAAGATATACTCTCCATTGTCCTGGTCCTTGCCCTTTCTTTCTTTCTTTCTTTCTTTCTTTCTTTCTTTCTTTCTTTCTGTTGCTCTATATTGTTCCTTTTCCACACAAGATCAGCCCAAAGAGTCCTCTTTTATAACATATGGTCATGCGATTAAAGGAAACTCAACACCTGAGTGTGCTTGCTAAATGGGAATCATAACTTCAATAAGCTGTTTCTCAGTAGCAATGGAATAAAATACAGGGAATATATTGTGTTTCAATTCATAATAGCTGTTCAGCTGTTCACTTTGACTTTAGCTTATATAAGTTATGTTTAGAATATGATGTTATCTGTTCTGACATACAGTGTGAAAGCATTTGTAAATTTGACTGTAAAATTACAAACCTAAACATACCCATTTTATAAAATAAAAATGATAAAAACATAATGGACAGAGATGTGTTAAAACGATATTTTGAGTCACTAATCCTACTCCTAAATTAGCCTACTCCTAAACCTACCCGTAACCATTTCTTAAAACTACGTAACGTTAGGCTAAAAATTCTGAAGAATAACAAAACAGACAGAAAAGTGTAATCACAATAATTTATTTATTGGGGAAAATGTCAAAACCGGTACCAAAAGTTGTTCACATGACGATGTTTTGCAGTTGCAGTCGCAGTCCCTATCTGGCAGTAGGCTATATAATAGTTTTGTATGAGGTACAGAGCAGAATTTAAGTTATTAATCCATGAAAATGTTAATCCGGCTTCGCTCTGTGAAGGTGTCATGAACCGGGTTTTCCTTCCTTGTCTTTCTGTCTCCCTCTCGTGGTTTGTTTCTACTTGCATTCTCACTTCTACTCTTTACCCTCTCGTTATTACTCTCAGCTGCTTCTTATTTCCCTCTGCTCATCTCCCTCTTCTCTCTCCACCTGTACGCCCTTCTCCCTGATGAGACGCGCTATTTCTGGTCTCCCTCTTCCCTTTGTTCTCCGCCAGATTATTAATTCATGTCAAACGTTTCTGATTGCTTACCTGCTGTCCTATCGTGTCCTGTCTGGAACGTGTCATTAGCTGTGTCCCAATGTGAAGGCTACAGCCTCGAAGTCCGTATTTGAAGGCCGATTGGCCGTATTTGAAGGCCGATTGCGTCACAGCGGCACGACGAAACGTCACAGCGGCGCGACGAAGGATGTCCCAATTCAAAGGCTGCACACCTGGAGGTCGCATTTTAAGGCCGATTGCGTCACCGCGGCCGATGAAGGCTGTCCCAATTCAATTCGGCATCTTTCAAAGGCCGTATTCGAAGGCCGGTTGAGTCATCGCGGCGCGACGAAGGCTACCCTGATTCAAAAGCGACGCCAAATGCACCCTTCATTTCCCCGTGAAAGAAAGGATGCATAAACGGATCCTTGCGGCCTGATTCTATCCCATAAGCCATCGCGCGCCGGGGTGACGACAGCATTATTATTAGGCTTGTTTGAGATGAGCAAAATCTGCGCAGAACCGATCACCGGTGATCACCGCGAGATGCATGCCGGTTAGGAAATGTGTCCGACAGCGTTCCGCCTGGCTCTGATGTCATGCTGACGTATGTCAAAAATCTCTCGCGAGCGCAAGGCACACCTGTCGGATTCTGCAGTTGCGCGCAGTTGCTCTCCAACGACTGCTGCGGGATCAAAAGCATGATGGGAAACGACTTGCTGACGACACAGCTTAATGCTCATTGGTTTAAACAACCATGATGTATTGTTCTCTTTTAAAATGTTTGATATTAAAACTCTGATATCATGTTTTATGTGTATAATGATCTGTGAATATTCCCAAACTCTCTGACAGTGCGATCTCTATATGGATTATGTGATTATGTAATTTATATATATATATATATATAACACATGTATTAAAGAAAAAAAAAGATTGATAAACACGTATTTGGAATGGGATTATATAGCCTAACAAGTGATTTGGGTGTCTTGTTCATTATATTTATTTTCATATTTAAGCAACAGAACTTAAATTACATCCAGTTTATTAGCAACACTGTGCACGAGCGTGAATCCCGTGAATCCCGCGATATCCATCTTTGATCTCACAGGTGTCAGATCCACTGCGAGGAAGAGAGAACTGTCTGGCTTGCCTGCACTTTTTTCACTCCTCCCATCACTGCAGCCGCCTACTCTCGCATACATTTCAGGCGAGGCAAGGCGCATCTCAAACAAGCCTATTATAAAAAATGACGGGCCGAGAGTTCGGTGGTGGACGGCAAATTCACATTTAAATGTAAGTATTATGTTTACGTTTACTCAAATAGCTAGTGAGTTAAAAGCCACAAGTTTTTCTTTCTTATAAACTTCATCTTAACTCATTCATCACCATTGCGTGGCTTCATTTGTAAGGTGGTATACAACTTGTCCTAATATTTAGTTTAATAATTGTTTCAGGGAGCAAGGAGCAGACAGCTCAATTTATTAAATTGCAATTAAATAAATAAATTAAATAAATTTTTATTGTAATATTTGCACTAGTCTGTCTCACTTGTGTATTATAAGAAATATCACTCACCCTATAAAGCCCACAACAATAAGAAAAGCAGTAGACAAGGCAATGGGGTTTTACTTTTATGTGTTTTTGTAGTGGTGTCATGCAAGCTACGTCTACAAAGGTTTTAACTATAAGGTTAAAACCTTTAACTATAATTTAAGGTTTTAATTTTTCATGTACCCTTTTCTGCTTTTTTATAGCAATCTGGAGAAAATGGGTCTGCTGGGGAAGGTAACTCTCATACAGGCCAAAAAAAAAAAAAATACCAAGTAAGAAAGTTAATACACACATCTTAGCTGAAATGTATTGTGCTGTTGTTGTTAACAAGCCATGGTTAATTTGCTCTGCCTTAGGATTGCAAGTGTCCTGGGACAGGTGAGGGTGTGAGTGGGAAACCCACTGCTGAAACTTGGCCCTGGTTTGTCCTCATGGATGAGGTGTTGGGACAGAGGCACTCCCTGTCCTCATTGCCTCAATCCCTGAGGGACAAACCAGGGTCAAGTTCAGCAGTGGGTGCCCATGGTGAGGAGGAGCCAGAGGCACCAGCACGAGCACCAGCATCAGCACCGGCAGCACCACGAAGAAGAGACCGAGAGGACGAGGTTTTGGACTTGATTAGAGAAGACATGGGACTGCAGAGGCGAGGAGAGCACAGGAGAGGATGGACAGGCAAAAGAGAGAGTTTTCTCTTCTTGAAAGAATGATTGAGAATATTATATATATTTGTATAACTTTTTTTTAACTTATATTTTTTAAAAGGGAAAAAAAATCTGTTTATTTGTTTATTTTTATGCAACTTTAAATGTGTAAATAAAAGAAAATTCATTGCTCTGGACATAGTTTATTTTTGTAATGACAGTCATAATTTTTACATGAAACAAATGATTCTATACCTTTTTTCCCCCCAACTATTTACAACATACGTTAAAAAATCTCAAAATCAACATACACATTTAAATTTACAGTACATAAAATAAGAAAGAATGATGTAGACTTGTTATTGAGCTGAGTGGGAGACCCTGGTGTGCTGCTGGACCGCGACCTGGTAAGGCCTCCTGCTGGTGGGATTTCATCTGATGGTCCTCTGAGTGTTTGAGTGCATATTTCCACTATCCACTAAGTTTTCTACCAACTGGTTTGCAGGGCTGACTCATGAAATAAATATTGAGATACTTTATTACGCTTTATTAATAACCACTAATACCGCATTGGGGAAAAACTACTAGTCATATATTTCAAACCTTAGTAAAGCAAAATGATCTTGCATAACGTTACTCTAATGTAGGCCTAAAGGTCTCAAGAGTAAAAGTGTATTCTGCAGGGAAAAAACCTTGTCATGAACGAAGTTTGTAGTTCCTTACTTACCACCACTGGTTGATTCTGACAATGAAAGTAACAACATGTAGGGCCTATTGTCACAATATTAACAAGTTGTTGCTAACTACAGCTCCGTCCCATTTCAAAGGGCGCATCTGAAGCGCTCGGACCGGTGTAGCTTACGGACGATTGTCTTCAGTGACAGCTCCCGATGACGAGCGGGGAGTAACATTCGCACTGGACTTTTTTATATTCAACTGGGTTTTATATTCAAATAGCGTTGAAAACCTGTGTAAATGTATGTACCAAGGTCCATTTATGTGCATAATAAAAAGAATACACCAGCCTATAAAATCGCATCAAAGTAATTATTAAATGAACATTTGAACCTTCGTCTAAGCCGAAAGTACAAGACCTGAAACATCCTCACCATGTTCTCCAATGAAATATAAAACATAAAAATGGCAATAGCCAATTCTGGGTCCATAGCTGTGTACTCAAATATCAAATGAATTATCAGGATGGCTGTACTCTCGCACCGTTGCTTGGCGCCTGGAGCTGTAATCGGGAACACCTGGTTGCGCAATTAGGAAATTCCACGAAGGCTACAATCAAAGGACGCATAGGCTGCATAATTTGAAGTCCGCGGCCTTCGATTGATGCAGCCTTCACATTGGGACACAGCTATTGTCTGGTGAAGTTTTCGCTAACCTTCTCTACACAGCCTCCTGCTTACGTGAGTTTGCTGAGACCTGTTGCGCCCACCGGTCACCTGGACCGCTCTCTGTACACGCCGGGCATTCCCTCTACTGGCGGTGCGCCAGCCTCCCTCGTTTACATTTGAAGAAAGTTTCTGTTTGAAGTTATCGCCGTGTTGGCAGCCTGTGTTTCCCTTTTGTGGATATTCTGAGTTTATAAAGAGACATTATCTGCCTTTGCGTTTGGGTCCTCTCTCTCTCCTTCTGAACTGTGACAGAAGGTGCGCGCGCTTCTCCATTTCAAATGTAGTACACGTCACTGACTGAAAAACGGCATGTCGCAATCTGTGACGAAGCAGGCGAGAGAGCCAATGTTCGTTTGATATTACTGCCATAAAACACGTCGTAACGCTTCTCGTGGGCGCAATTTTAGATTTTTTTTAAGTCAAAACATTAATGCCACGATTTTATTATGCATAAATATGGAATACGTACAAATTTGTACGTCAGTAGAGTTGTTCATACGTAAATAAATGACGTTTTAGTGCTGTAAATACGTCAGTATTAGCCTATATGTTTCTGTGTAAAACGTAAATAAATGTACGTATGGTAGAACTACGTAAAAATACACACGTATTCTCATGAGATCACGTTGCAGCTATAAATAATCTTTTTTTTTTCAGTAATATATTGACATATCGCCACCTTGGAATTATAAGGTTTTATCTTCATGACTGGTTTTGAGATATTGAGCTTTAAAGTTTTTGCATTCCATTCGGCTGTGTAGAAATAACCTTTTTATTTTCTAAATAAAAAGTTCCAAAATGTACACAACTAACTTAAAAACAACATCACATAATGTAAAGAAGTGGTCACAGAATAAGAATATGTGAATAACTACATTTTTACAAAAATGTCAGATAGAACATAATTCCAAGGGGACGATATTCACACTAGTGATAGTGAATACTTTCAAACATAAATTTGAGAATCCTTGAAATGAAAAACTGCGCAATAATATCTGGAAACCCTGATCAATCACAAATTTGCTTAGATCTGATTAGTGACCTAGAAATGTGTATAATGTTAAATATGCATTACCAATTTAAATCATATTGTTTTATTTTTTCCCCCCCCATTCTATTCCAGCCTCTCTAGATATTTAAATTTTCAAGTCATTTAAAACATTTTGTTTATTTCCAGAGTTAAAATTAGATGCTTAAACCTATAGATTTTCAAATTGATTTCAGAACTTTGCAATTGCAAGAATGGGCAACTCTGCTCATTTTTTGCAGGTTTTAGTTCCAGATTTTAGCTTAGTAAATTATTAGAGTTAGAATTAAAATATGTGGGACAGTGGACCTCCAGTAGAGTTGTCCATCCCCGGAAACTTTTGGTATTGTTTCACCTTTAATATTAAAGTCTTTATAAATCTGAAATTTTAAGCTGATAAAATGTTCAGTGAAATATTTGATTTGAGTTTAGAAACTATATTTAAAAGATCACTGCTAAGCAAGAACAAGAAATAATGTTCACATAATGATGAGATACTGTATGAGCAAAAACAATTACAGTGTGTTGACTGAAACTACACTTGCTTGAAATCATCATTTTACTTTTGTTTTTGAAGTGCTAAAGACTAACTACCTAAAGACATTCTGGCACAGTTTTATCAATAAAACCAGAGAGTGTCTGAAACAGCTGCCAAGATTCAAAATCACTCTTTGTAATCATTCTGAAAGAAAGCTATGATTTATGCAAGGCAAAAAAAATCTTCAAAGCAAAACATATTTTCCATATGAAAGCAAAAATGGTTGTCCTAGTTATTTTGTTTTAATTCTTTATATGTCAATAATAATGCAGTGACATTGGCAGCACATCAGTTTATCTATTTATTACCATTTCAGTTGGATCAGACTTGTGATGATTCTTTGGCCATCTCTTGCCATACACAATTTTCTTTTCAGTGATATTTTCTGGGGTCTTTCCCCAAACCTCCCATTAAATGGCTTAGGACTTAGGACACACACACACCACACACACACACACACACACACACACACACACACACACACACACACACACACACACACTAATTTCATTTTTTGAGTGAAACTCTGTACTCTGTACTCTGTTTCACACATAATGAGCACAAGAAAACTAAGCTATTTGTTTGTAGTACTATTATTTGGAAAAGTTGTGTACAGGTTTTCAACTGAATAGGCAATGATTTTGTTTTATTTCTTGCATGTTTTCTTTGTTCTTTCCAACATTGATTGTTCTTTCCGACATAAGTTCCCTGAGTGTCTTTAAATAAATAGCTTAACATATTGCCATCAATAATGAACAATATTGTGTTTTAGAATTAGATGTGGATATCATATCATATGATTTTGACCCTTCAGACCGCACCAATCTTCCAGACCTTGCAGTAACAACATCTCATAAAAACAATATCTAAAAAGAAATGGAATACAAACAGTCATTACAGAGTTCAAATGATATCAACCCTCTCAGACAGACAGGAAATCCCATGGGTCACAACACTGAACCAGAAGGTTAATCTAAAGTCAAACTCAGCAAACAAGGAACATTTAGAGGTGACTGAGAATTTCTGAGGCTTCTCCAAGGTCTGATGTATCAGTGACCTCCAGATAATCAAAATCTAAAAAGAAAGAGTTTTTCTAAATCATGACATGTTATGATCGAGTTACATCTTTCATTACTGATGTGGTATAGTCAGTATTATTGAGTGGTTTTAGGACCCGTGCACACCAAAAACGAAATCAAGAAGAAAATCCAATTTCAGCCAAAAGGTCATACATCACATCAAGGGTGCAACTAAAATTAACTCTGAAGATACTCATTTGACAACACAACTATCACTAACATCAATGTAAAATAACTTTTACATCTACAGTTGCAATCGAATTATTTATTGGCACCATTTACAGACTTTCAGCAAATTGCAATAAACAAATAAAACAAAAGTGATTTAAATAGCTCAACACAACAATGTTTCAAGTGGTTTCCCCAAATTTAACTGAAAATGCTACTTTTAATAACTTTTGCAGTTTCAAAATTATTCAATATAATCCCTCACAACAGCACATATCTGCAAAAAAAGTTGTTGTCTTAAACACGCCTGATGCAACTAATCAAGGGCATCATGAGTTGCACCAGGTGTGCTTGACCTAGAACACACAAAATATCTGAACTGGGTAGGTTTGTTGGTTCACCTCAAACTACATCCCGTGTCTGTGTTGACAATGTCAATATTGCTGGAGTTCTGGTTCAACCTTCCACCACTGTCAAATAATCTTTGGTATAATCTGGGTATAATCTTTGATTCCTCTCTTTCCTTCCTTCCTTACATCGCCTCGCTCACTAAGTCTGCCTTCCACCTTCGCAATATTGCACGCTTACGTCCATTTCTTAACATCAGTGATGCTGAGACCCTGGTTCACGCTTTCATCAGTTCACGGCTTGACTACTGCAATTCACTTTTCTATGGCTTACCCAATTCATCATTAAATTAAATTCAATATATTCAGAACCAGAGTCCTCATTTACACTAAAAAAATCTTCCCGCATTACTCCGATTTTACGCAGTCTACATTGGTTACCCAATCGCTATCACATTCAGTACAAGATACTCCTTATTACATTCAAAGCACTCCATGGTCTTGCCCCCAACTATATTTCTGATCTCATCCATACATACTCCCCTGATCGCACACTTAGATCCTCTGATACTGGTCTGTTGACGATCCCACGTGCCCACGTACTCCTTATTACATTCAAAGCACTCCATGGTCTTGCCCCCAACTATATTTTCTGATCTCATCCATACATACTCCCTGATTGCACACTTAGATCCTCTGATACCGGTCCTGTTGACGATCCCACGGCACAAACTAGCATCGTTTGGTGCAAGGGCATTTTGTACCGCTGCCCCAACTCTCTGGAATTCCATTCCACACATATCCGTAATCTCTCATCACTACATGACTTCAAAACCCACATTAAAACATATCTTTTTGTCGCTTGTTCTCCCCGACCTCTGACTCCATGTTCTGATTCTATATGTACCTCTTTCTACTATGTTATCCTTCACAGTTTATATTAATCGTTTCCATGTCATGCGTTTTTGTAATTTTTTGTAAACAAAGCGACCTTGAGTCTTCTGAAAGGCGCTATATAAAATAAACATATGATTATTATCCCGTTTGTATGGCTTAAGTCTAAATTATGGTCCAAAAAGCTAAAAGAAAGCTGTCATCCGCCCTTCACAAACAAGGAACAGGATACAAAAAGATAGCAAAGGCACTAGTTTAGCATAGTTTGCATTGTTTGCAAGTTCAAAGTTAAAGGAACAGTGCCTGCACGGGGCAGAAAAAGGCAGCTATCAACGGCTGCAACCAGATTTCTTAGAAGGCAGGTTCAGAGTGACTGCAAAAGACCTGCAGTAAGACTTGGTGGCCACAGGCATTGAGGTTTCAGCTGCACTGTAAGGGCGCTACTAAATGCATGGCAGAACTCCAAGACGTACTGTACACCACTACGGACCCAGAAGCACAAGTCGGCTCCAATTTGTTCAAAATCATATAAATAAGCCAAATACGTTTTGGGATTCTGCTCTGTGGAGTGATAAAACAAAACTGGAAATTTGCAGCCCTATGGATCAGCGGTAGCCTATGTCTGGAGGAAGAAGAATAAAGCATATGCTGAAAAGATCACTCTGTCTACAGTTAAGCATGTTGTGGGCTTGGTGATGTTCTGCGGCTGCTTTACATCCTCTGGCACTGGAAACCTGCAGTATGTGGAAGGCAAGATGGAGTTATTGAAGTATCAGGAAATCCTAGGAGGAAACATCATGCCTTCAGTTAGGAAGCTGAAGCTTGGTCATCATTGGACCTTCCAACAGGACATTGATCTTAAGCATACCTCAAATTCCACCAAGGCTTGGTTGCAAAATAAGTCCTGGAAGATTTTACAGTGCCATCACAGTAACCTGACTTGAACCCCATAGCAAATCTCTGGTGGGATTTGAAGAAGGTGGTTGCAGCAAGCAAACCTAATAATATTACTGAACTGGAGGCCATTGCTCATGAGGAATGGGAAAATATCCCTCAGAAACGCTGCCAGAAGCTGGTTACATATCGTTAGCACCAGGTCATAACAGCAAAAGGGTGTTCTACTTCTAAGTACATCCGTGCCACAAGTTTTTCAAAAATGGAGGGGACAATATCGACCCCGACAAAAACCCATATTGCTCTGTGACGTGGCAACGGTCGCTATAGCCAGGTGGTATTTATAGCTTAGGGGGCGGGACGCTTTACATTCAGAGAGCATTTGATTGGACAGAAGATGTGATGAGAATCTGATGTCCGCAGTGATATCATAAAAATCTATTTTAGCGGAAGAGGAGAGACTGTAAGTTTTGAATGTTTATATCTCCTAAATGCAAATTGTGTCATTGGTTTGGAACACACCAGCTTAGTCATTACCTTAAGGCTAACATTCATACTAAAAGCTAAAAAACATAAATTATTTTGATTTCAGGGCTGTGGGGGGCTCTGTAACATGTGCCCTGGGTCTGTGTTGATCATTTTTATCATATAAACTCTTATTTTGAAGTTATTTTTTGTGCCCATTGTCCAAATGTTCTAATTCCTGTGTTTATGTCCTGCTTGGCTTGTTGACTCTTTTATCTCCGTAGTTACCCTCATTAGTTTCCATAGTAACTTATCTACACCTGTTCATCATTAGCCCTTGTGTTCCTTGTGTATTTATACCCATGTTTCAGTTTTATTTTGTTGGTTGTTCTTTCTTTTGTTGGTTGTTGTTTACAAAGTCTATTTGTAAGCTGTTGCATTCCTGGTTATATCTTTATCTGGTTTTATGTTTTATCTGTCTGGATTATGCTCTGGTTCCCCAGTTTGGGATTATGTTCTTGTCTCTGTTTTTGAGATTGAGATTATCTTGGTTTGTGTTTTTATTTATTTACTATTTACTTTTGCAGAATTCAATATTTACTAAGATTAATAAATGCTGTAGAAGTATTGTTTAGTGGTGGGCAGTTCGAGGCTTCGTGAAACAATGGAACAGTTGAAGCAAATGTGCCATATTGTGTCGAGGCTTCGAAACAATCCGAAACCCCGTCTCAACGGTGACAACTAGTGGTCACTTGCAGGTGTTGATATGAAACAACCTTGACAATGAGCCATTAAAAAAAATTGTATTATTGTATTTTTCTAATATGTGAAGCTTGTAACTGTAGGCTCCTCACTGTGCATAATGCTATTTTTATTTATATATATATATATAGCCTATATGAATCTATCTATGTATCTATTAATCTATCTGTCTATATATATTTATATCTATGCATCTATTAAAGCTAGGGTAGGTAATGTTGGAGAGCTAGCCAGATTTGAAAGTGGCACCTCTTCTAAGCTCCGCCCCCTCCTGTCAGTGCTCCGTCCAAAGCTAACGCCCCCCCCCACAAACATGAACGCGCATCCACATTTGGAGTCAGCTGCATGTACCTTACAGTGATGCGCGGGTTGATCCAAAATGAGCGGGTGCTGCGATCACCCACGGTTACGAGTCATCCAAAAATATTTTTAATGATATTCGGGTCGCGGTCGGTCGGGTCGTTTGAAATAAAGATGCCAATTAAACCTTTGTAATTTATATAGTACTTGACACAATGTTCTATGAAATACATAGGTCTACACTTTATTGGCTGAATAACTGCGTGAGGATGACACACAAGCTCAGTCTGCAGAGATGACAGTGGGAAATCCTTATTTACCTGAATGTTGAGCGCGTTATTAACTTTTGAATAAAAGCTGACGCGGGACAAAATGCCCGATTTCCCAACACGTTGAACTGAGCAATGCCATTGTGCCATTTTAATAGGCTACTTTTAAACGCAAATAGCTCAGTAATGTCAGTTTTATGTATTGGGGGCAGGGTTTTTGTTGGGAAAGTCGGGGGGAGAGACGCACACTTCGATTAGACTGGATAAACACATGCAGCATCTTAATTGTTAAGAAAATGAAACAAAAAAAAAATGAATAAATCAAGCCTAGGCTATATCATACAGCACTCAGAAAAAATGTGCACCCCTAGTTCCTCCGTCTACGGCCAATGACGCGATGAGCATTTACTATAGCTACTTTTAAAAAATTGCGGGTCAGGAAGCGGGTCGGGTACAATATTTTCTTTTTTTTTTTTTGCGGTCCGAGTTGCGGGCGGGTTAGTTGAAAACGTCGGTCAGGTGCGGGTTGTTTATACATTGACCCGCGCATCACTGCTGTGCACGCAGTGTTGCTCGGGCACGAGACATGAAGGCATCTGATTGGTTCTTTACATTCGCACCGAATGGCAGTGATTGGTCAGAGTTTTTATTGTCCTACAGCTGCTACAGAGGTCAGATTTTTTTTATTCCTTTTTCTGAACACATAATGTATTGACTACTATCCGAATGGAAGGACCATTTCACCCAGTATTAAAAAAAATGTTTCTGAACAGGATTACCCTACCCTAGCTTTAATGTGTCATTATATGTATACTAGCCTATCAGTCAATGTGTAAATTTAAATGTAAGCCTAAATATAAAAAAATAAAATAAACTAAACGCACTATAAATGTCACTATATCACCAAAAATCCACTATCTCAAAATCAAACTCCTCTCACAAAAACCCACAGGTCAAGAAGCGTTGACAGATGTGTAGGTCTGTTCCCGACCCTGTCAATCAAACGCTGATTCGGACCATGGACCATGCCACCTGTCGAAACACTTGTGAAACACTTCGAAGCTTCATTTAGCCGTAGTCGCGTGACATGGGTGTTTTGAATCACGCTTCGGATCAGTGTTTCGAAACATCTACGCTTCGGGATCTCAAAAAGCTTCGGGAACGTCAGTTTCACGTCAGCCATCCCTAGTATTGTTCATTATGTGGTAGGGTGAGCAAGTCCCCTCCCATGTATTTGGAGTGACAGCCTATCAACACCTGATTCCTGTCTATTTAAAGACTGTTCGTCACCTGGTCATTTGTCAGTGTTAGCTCCGCCCCTTGGTGCGGGCGTGCCGCTATTCAATGCTGGACTAGTGTTTGGTTGGCAGCTCTGTGGTGGTGTGCAGGCTGTTATTTCCCCCCCAGGTAGGTTATAGTTAAATATTTGTAAATGTAGATTTGTGCTGTTTTGCGTTAACCTGCATGCTTTTTATTCCAGTTGGTTTGTTTCCATATGTTCCATTCATATGTGTAAGCTGCTGTGAGAAATCGTATGCCTATGTGGTTCCGTGATGATCACCTGGTATGTAAAGTTATTCTTTTAACTAAATATTTTATTCAATTGAGCTAACCCTCTGATGTTTTTAGCAGACATTAATTCCTTGGAGGATGCCCTGTCTTAATGTGGGCGTTGGGCTGATAGTTTACCTGCATGAAGGCCATTTAGACTACGCTGCTGTTTTGCTGCTGTTTCATTGTGTCTTTTGCTGTATGTTTTACAGCTAAAACCATTTGATCCGTTTACCACTGCATGCGTCTGAGTTGTGCATGTGGGCCTGCTCTTCAGTCATGGTACTAACGGCTGCGTGTGTGCTAATGTTTTTTTCTTTACGTGTCTTGTTTTAGTTTGTTGACTATCTGGACATTTATTTGGTTGCAACCTTGTTGCTCTGTGATTTATTTATTTTGTCTACAACTCCGTGCTCATTTATGGTGAATGTTTTGCATCACCAACAACTAAGAATTCTGTGATTTTTATTATTTGTTCAGTGTATTTATTGTCTTTTTGTGTGTTTATTTTAGGCTGATGGACCCCGGGTTGGGAGGCTAGTTTTTCTTGCCTTCTGGTGGTGGTATTTTAAGCACTGAGTGTGGTTTACCGCTTACACCTCACTGGGCGTGTGTGTGTGTGGGTGCGCGTGGTTTTTTGGATAAGATACCTAGCTAGCCTAACCTGCTATGGGTAAGCCTCAGCCACTTTAGTAATTTAATTTTCTTTATTTTGTGTGTTGATGAACGGTGCTGTACTAGTCAGTTGAGTAAAATTCTGCCTTGCAGTAACCTGAGTTTTATCTATTTATGTGAATTCAATAAACCATTTTTGTACTGATATCCACGTCTCTTCGCCCTCCATGGTAACGAACTTGTGTGCCCTATTTCCATTGGGTAGTTATTTCCCCTTTCTCTGAAAAGGGGTGGCGTAGTCAGCTTGTCATATTGAATTACCACTATACAAATTGGTAGTTTTTAACTGTTTACCCCCACCACCATGCTACAATTAGTTTATGTTAACTAAATAAGTATGGGTGTCTAGTCTCGGGCTACTACTGGTTGGTTAGGATCTATTGAGTGAGCCTATCACGGCTAGAGGCAGATGATATAGACCTACCTTGTGGAGAATTTACTGTTACTACTGCCTTTCCTGGTTCCGCATTTCCAGTGGCGTCCGGGAGAGATTGTTTGTTTGGTCCCTACAGTAGGAGAGCATTTGTACTGTTTTCCACGGTCTATATGTTCGCAGCCCATTCACAGGTAGGGACAAGGTCATTTGTGGCGTTTATCCTTTCCGTGCAGGGCGGTATGGTTAAATCCATATACCTTGTGCTCTTTTTACTGCATGTACATTGATTTCTCTCTGGTCTGTTGTGACTGAGATTCCTCGCACTCTAGGTATGTAGTTTCTTAGTATGTGTGCGTCTTGGTCTGATATGATCAGAGATGCACATAACTGGTGCGCGATAAAAATAAATGATGCACTGCAGAAAACGTGGAGGGAAGCTCTTTTGAGTCCCAACATTTTTGGGGACAGGGCACCTTTAACTTACTTGAGTAGATTTTTCTCCATCACTGGTAAGATATCAATCATGATGCAATGGATCGCAGTTGATCCGTGATCCATACGGACCAGGCCCTACAGTTCAGCACACATGTGCTTCGCGGATTAACTGCTAAGTTCATCATAGCGTAAAAATGTAGCGTTTGGTGGTGATTTTGTCTTACCAGTTTACACTATTAAAACTATTTTAAATGCGAAAGAAGAGGTGAAAATCAGGACCCGCACGCGGTTAGCTGTGCGCACACACCCGAAGTGCACACACACGAGAAAGAGAGGCACGTTTCAGACAGCGCTCGAACACCGATTTGATTCCTCTTTCACATTTACTTGCACTTGAACGAACACATACACACAAAATCATGTCAAAATACATGTATCTGCAAGTATTCTCTTGGCTATGTCATAAGTGAACAGTTAAGAAAGAAACCAGATGTGTGTCAGTATATTTGGTACATGCATTCAGTCTTAAAGTGACACCAGCATAATATTTTTGATGTTGTCTGTGTCAATGTTAATAAAATAAAAAATACAACTTTTACAACGATTCAGTTTCTATATTTAACTTCTACAGTGAACAAATATTGAAAAAAGACAAAGTCCTTGTGTTGTCACTCACACTGCCACTGAGTAGTGTCTTGTCTCATTATAATCAAAAGCAAGTACAGATCCTGCCTGCCTATCTTATCTGATGCACATTCACTTGTCTAAGATGACAACATATACGTTTGACCCAAAGCCAGCTGTTGACTTTGTGGATGCAAACAGCAAATCACAGCTTAAGCAGGGAGAAAGAAAAGCAAGCCTACATCATCATCTACCATGTTTGAGAGAAAAGAAGATAGCGAGGAGAGCAGTCAGGAGGAAAGTCATGACAACAGGTTATAGGAAAAGTGTGTGGTGTACAGTGTTGTGGGTAACGCGTTATAAAGTAACGCGTTAGAGTACTCTAATTACCTTTTTCGTGAAATGTGTAACTTAACGCGTTAGTTTTGTGCATTAAGTAATCAGTAACTTCGTTATTTTTTTTAAAAAGTAATCCGTTATTTTAAGGAAAGGAAAATCCCGAATAAAAAAAATTCCCAGGATCAAGACAGTGTTTCTGCGCTTCAATACCCCACCACCCTCCAGCTTCATAAGGCACACGCGCGCGGTCTCTTGCTCTCTCTCCCGCTCTGCCATGCACGCGCTGCGCGGTTTGGAGTTCAGTCTCTGTCTCCCGGGCGCGCTCGCTCTAGATTCCGGGAGATTTTAACTAATTCGCGGGCATCAGTGAGCCGCTATCAATATGCGGGAGACTCCCGGAACTTCCGATAGACTTGGGATGTCTGCATTTCTATACTGAAATAATATCGCCATTATAATTATTGATTTTTTTTTATTGAAATAATAGCCCATCCGCGCATCTCTACTACCCGGGCTGGAAGGTGTGAATTTTGATTAATATGTTCTGTGATAATAAATAAATAAATAAATAAAACGCTATGTGGAATAGCTGACTGTCTTTCCTGTTATTGTTATCCTGCAGTGTTAATTTAGTCGGATGACTGACGTTATTCATTGACAGGAGTCACGACTTCTAGGTGCATTTAAAGGGGGCCCGTGTCTGTCAATCAAGCTGCAGCATGTGTGAGGCGCTGCAAACCGCTTTTAATTTTTGGTAACGCACGAGTACTCTAACGCGTTACTTTTATGAATAGATAACGCAGTAACGTAACTGATTACTTTTAATTGATGGTAACGTTGTAACCTAATTAACTACTTTCCAAAGTAACTATACCCAACACTGGTGGTGTAAAGTGGGTGTTCCAAGCAGCATCTCCAGGTGCTCCCTTGAGAACTAGACCAAAAAAGTTGTGCACCCCCTGGATATGATCATGAATGTGTTATTTCAGACGTGCAGTGTATGCCGTTGATTAGTGTGGAGGATTCTGTTGCCGGGACTACCGGAGGTTCGTTCGTTGACTGCAGAGGCAGTGCTGTTTTGCTGCTGGCACGATGTAGATATTGTGTGATTATAGGATGGGTGGTACTTTCATTATTCAACACTGGCGGTGGGCTCGACCATGCTGCAGTGTACGCAATAAACTGTTAGTTTTATTATATGCGGGTTGACGGGAAGATTGCTGCCCCTCTATTTTTATGTGTGTGTGTGTATTGACAAGGGGAATTTTGTATTGTTTGTTTTTGTTGTTTTCTTTTGTAATTGTATTTCCCTTTGTTTTCTTTGAATGTTGAATGATATGTTTTTGAATCTGTGTTATGAATCTATATATATCTTTAAGGATTTATTTGTGTATTTGTTAGTGTTAGTATATTTCTATGCATGTATTATGCTCTTTTGTTAGGATTTTAAGAGCAAGGGGGCAGGGCTTGACTCATATGTTATGTTGTAATGTGCTGTGTATGTGCACTGGACACGTGGTGGGGGGGGGGGGGGGGGCGGTGCGTGCATGTGTGCGTGTGAGGGCGATGTATTGCAGTTTTTTTTTTTTTGGCCGGGTTTATTTTACTTATTTGAGTGTTGCTGGTCCTTTAAGTCGCCCCCCTGCTGGCAACCCTTAGTACAATGATTTGATATTTTTGTTTGGTAGTTTTTGTTTTTCTTGTGTGCTGCCCTTGATGTATAAGTGACTTTGTATTTATTTTGTATTGTTAATATTTTAAGTGTGTTTATAAGGAAAGTTGTATTAGTCAGCCCTGTACTAATATTTAAATATATTGAATATTTTTTCTTGTTTTTTTATTTGTTGATATGTGTTTTGATCTAATAAAAGTAATTTTTTTTTTAATTCCACTCTCTGCCACATACATTAGTTAACTAATGAAACCTTATTGTAAAGTGTTACCTAGATAATAATCATAAAACTAAAAGCCAGATTATGTTGTCTTTAAAAATCTGTTGATTTCTATAATTGTCCCATGCTAATTACAAAACATGGTTTTCGTGCAGGATTGCACTTGTCACAAGATAGGTCCCAACTTGGCAACATGCACAAGACCTATCTAGGTCCCATCTTATTTTGGATCAAATCCTAAAATATATATCACATGTGTAACTGACAGAGAAATCAGTTTATATTGTATAAATATTTAGTTAAGGACTTTTAGCTGAGTGTGTGGATACTTTTATGAAAAGCACAGAGTGAATCAGGAAGAAAAATTGTCTACACCGCATGGCAAGCTGAAGCTATATTGCACATTTCGAAAGTGTATTAAAGTCAATTTACTCATCTGAAGTTACAGAAGATATCACAAGATGCAAGATTAAGTTCTCCTTTGGTAATAAGCAGCCAATGAAGTACGTTTCAGTTATATTGTATGTGATTAATGTCGATTGTATTGCTGTGTGGTAAAAAGTGATATCTGTATAAAGACCATTTATGCTGTTATAGTGCAACTTAATTCTGTTTGGAAAGTTTACAAAGACAATATTGATTTATTTGATTTATTTGAGTCTTTTATATTCTTTATTTTAACTTTATTTTTTGTGTATTTAGTTCTCACGGCATCTTGAGTTGGATGGTTATCCTCATGGTGAACCAATCAATAAATCGCCTGTCCATCAGAGAATCCTTGTGTTCGTGAAATTACTGGGGGAAGCTACAGTGAGAATTCAGCTGCTCTTCACGGGTAGGAGAAGGAACGTTTCCAACCAACAGTCAAGTGAGCGTCAAGTTAACTCCAAGTTCCATCATTCTGGATTCTACGAGCACTGTATATACTGGTAACCAAGAAGCTAGTGACATGCACATCCACAGAGTTTAATGGCATTGTCAAGTTAAGGCCAACAAGAAGATAAGCACAACTAAGTTCAAGTTAAGGTGCTTGAAGTGGACTTATTCTTGCCTTTTGCTGAAAATAGACTCTTTAAGTGTTCATTACAGTGTTAAAGAAGTGCTGGTGTTATGTGTTTACCTAATTAAGTTTAAGTTATTTTTTAAGCGCATATCAAGCTGCAAGTAAGAGAATAATTGTGAGGAATAGCAAAGTGCAACGTCTAAAAATAACCTGATCTAAGTGTTTAATATAATATAAGTAATTTAATATAATATAATTTAGTATATAATAGTATATAATTTAATATAATATAATATAAGTTTAATATAAAAAAAAAAAATTAACCAGAGTTAATAATTTAAGAGAGAGACATCTTTTGGAAATATCTATGTTCAGTACAGTTCACGTTACATGTACAATTTGTCAATTAGAGTAGTCATTGTAACTAAGAGATACATAAAATGGCAGAAGGTAGTCAGTCTGCTAAGAGTGACAAAGAAAACATAACAGAGACAGAGCAGCAGCTAGAATCCCAAGAATGTGTAGACACGCAAGCATCAGTAGCTGTTGATGACACAACAGAGCAAGAGCCACGAAGAAGTCAAAGAGCATGCAAATTTACAGAGAAAGGTAAAGAGTTACATGATGAAAAACTGACTAAACTTCAAAATGGCTTTCAAAGCTCTTATGAGAAATGGAAGACTCTAGCTAGAGATGCTAGACAAAGACTAATGGGGCGTCTCTCCAATGACATGCTGAACAGCCTCATAGAAGAAATCAGTGGTTCTTCAAAGGATGTAAATGTTGCATATGAAGAGTTGTGACAAAAGATGAGTCCAGACAGTGATCCTCGCCACCGAGTCGACACTTGTGAAGCAGTCACAAAAATGATAGTTGAATCTGCATGGAGTCGTCTAGATGAGGGAGTAGAGGTTCAAGATCCTCTTAGACCAGAAGCATGCTGTATTGATACAGGTTCTGTGTTCTCATCCATAGCCTCCAAATCAAGTCATGGACGTTCCAGGACTTCTAAGTCTATGAGCAATGCAAGTTTGAGTTCCAGAGGTTCAAGTTTGTCCTCCGCTAAGAAGCAAGAGGCTGCTGCAGAAATTGCTGCAACTGAAGCAACATTAGAAATATTACAGCAACAAGAGGATGAACTGGAAGAACTCCGAACAGTGTTAACAGAATCTATCAGCTCAAGTCGTCTTCCTATACCCGAACCTGCAACATTCTATGGAGACACTCTCAGATATAGTGATTGGAAAATCTCGTTTCAAACTCTGATCGACAGAAAAAACATACCAGTGAATGAGAAGCTTTACTACTTGCGCAAGTATGTGGAAGGACCAGCTAAAAAGGCTATTGAAAGTTACTTCCTGCTAGGCACGGAGTCGGCATACCAAACAGCATGGGGCGTACTAGAAGAAAGGTATGGAAACCCATTCGTCATTGCTAAAGCCTTTCGAGACAAGCTTAATTCATGGCCAAAGATTGGTTCCAAGGACAGTGTTGAGCTGAGAGAATTTACTGACTTTCTCAGAGGCTGTGAAGCAGCTATGTCTCAGATTAGGGGTCTTGAAGTCCTTAATGATTGTAACGAGAACCAGAAAATCCTTTCCAAGCTTCCTGATTGGTTGGCCTCAATGTGGAATTGTCAGGTCATAGAAGTTGAAGAAGAAACTAAGACATTTCCTACCTTCAGTCGGTTTGTAAAGTTTCTAACACGAGAAGCTAAGATAGCTTGTAACCCAGTGACATCGCTTCATGCACTGAAGTTTAATGAGAGTGGAAAAGGAAATGTATCAAGAAATCAAGACACTAGAGCAAAGGTGTTAACGGTACAGTCCAGAGAAAAAACAGATGCTGCAAAATGTACCTTCTGTGAGAGACCAGGACATGGTATTCACAAATGTCGTCAGTTTATGGAGAAAAATGTTGCAGAGCGAGTCAAGTTTGTCCAAATGAATAAGTTATGCTTTGGATGTTTGAAGCCTGGTCATCACTCAAAGAACTGTGACTACAGGAGTGTCTGTGAGAAGTGTCAGAAGAGGCACCCATCATGTCTACATGAGGATCGTATCAAAGAAGTAAAGAGGACTCCACAGTCAGGTCAGTCAAAAGAGAAGTTGAAGGAAAGAAACCCAGAGTTGGTACAGAATAAAGAAACCGCAAGTGAAGCAACATCCAACCGAGTATTACAGGATGTAAATAATACTCATACATCTACAATTGTTCCAGTATGGGTATCAGCTACCAGTGAACCAAATCATGAAGTTCTGGTATATGCACTTCTTGACACCCAGAGTGATACTACCTTCATCCTGGAAGAGATAGCTCAAGCTCTTGACACAAAGAAGGAATCTGTGCAGCTGAAGCTCTCAACGATGGTATCAAAGAGTACAGTTGTTCCATGCCAGAAGGTAACTGGACTAAAGGTGAGAGGATTTTATTCAGATAAGAAGATCTCTTTGCCGGTAACCTATTCTAGAGAGTTCATTCCTGCAAACAGAACCCACATTCCTACACCCAAAACTGCAAGAGTGTGGCCTCATCTAATGCATATAGCTGAGAAGATTGCTCCTCAACAAGTTTGTGATATTGGCCTACTGATTGGCTACAACTGCCCTCAAGCTCTCCTTCCTAGAGAAATTGTGTCTGGTAAAGAAAATCAACCATTTGCTCAAAGAACGGATCTAGGCTGGAGCATTGTTGGCTGTGGCAATTTCTCTGTAGACTACGAGGATGCTATTGGAGTGAGTCATCGCATTATAGTGAAACAAGTGCTGCCAAGTCTACAGTCTTCTCTCAACCTTACAAGTGAAGTTCAGTACATCTGTAGAACACAGATCAAGGAAGAAAGATCGTTGCTTGATCGACTTCACAAGTTTTCGGATTGGACAAGAGTGGTAAAAGCTATTGCAAGACTTCAGAGACGTTCCAATGAAGTCAAAGGTCTAAGTCCAAGGGTCCATGAAGCCACCAGTATTGAAGAAAGAAAGGATGCAGAGCTTACCATTATCAGAATGGTTCAACAATCAGCCTTTTGTGATGAGATCCAGAAACTCCAGCAACAGAAGGAGATTGAGTCCAACAACAGCACTAACAAACTGCATCGCCTGAATCCCTTATTAGATGAGCATGGTATCCTCAGGGTGGGAGGTCGCTTAGTACATGCTGCATTACACCCACATGTGAAACACCCAGCAATTCTCCCACGACATAGTCATATCTCAACATTACTCATCAAACATTATCATGAGCAAGTGTATCACCAAGGGAGAAGAATGACTATAAATGAACTGCGATCAAACAGTTTCTGGATTTTGGGCTGTAGCAAGGCAGTGTCTTCATATATCTACAAATGCGTTAGGTGCAGGAAACTGAGAAGATGCACCGAAGAGCAAAGAATGGCGAATCTTCCCCAGGAACGCATGGAGACAACCCCTCCTTTCACATACTGTGGGATGGACTGTTTCGGTCCTTTCTACGTCAAATAAGGAAGAAAGGAGTCTAAGCGATATGGGCTTCTACTTACATGTATGTGTTCCAGGGCTGTCCATGTAGAAATGCTGGATGATTTATCCACTGATGCATTCATTAATGCTTTGCGCGCTTTCATTACCATTCGTGGACCAGTGCGTCAACTTAGATCTGACCAGGGTACTAATTTTGTTGGTGCAAGACGAGAATTTGCTGAAGCACTAAAGGAAATTAATCAAGAACGCCTAAAGGAGTTTGGCTGTGAGTTCATCATGAACACCCCTTCAGCCAGTCACATGGGTGGCATTTGGGAGAGGCAAATTCGGACAATAAGAAGTGTCTTGACATCCATTCTGGATCAATCAGCTCAAAGACTTGATGGTGCCTCTCTAAGAACATTTCTCTATGAAGTCATGGCTATCGTGAATAGCAGACCCTTATCCACAGAGTATCTGAATGATCCATCTGGTCCGCAGCCTCTTACACCTAACCATATTTTGACTATGAAGACTTCAATCATTATACCACCACCTGGAGAGTTTGTCAAGGAAGACCTTTACCTTCGTAAGAGATGGCGTAAGGTGCAGTATTTAGCGAATGTGTTCTGGTCACGATGGAGAAAAGAATATCTTCTAAACCTGCAACACAGGCAGAAATGGCACAAACATCGTAGAAATGCTAAGGTCAATGACATTGTCATTCTAAAAGATGACACAGCTCCACGCAGTCAGTGGAAGCTAGCGAAGGTAACCGAAGTGCACAGTGGTACAGATGACTGTGTGAGAACAGTGAAGTTATTGATCAGTGATTCGACATTGGATAAAAGGGGCAAACGTGTTACTAAACCGACTTACCTCGAAAGGCCCATTCAGAAAATAGTCACCCTGATTGAAGCAGATTAAGAGCTTGCCTTGTGTCTACCATTCCTTGGGTTAGTCCATACTATTTTTGATTAAAGGTTATGTCTCTAAGTCTAAGTTACAAAAATCACAAGAAAGTGTTTTGGTGGGAGTGTAACTGACAGAGAAATCAGTTTATATTGTATAAATATTTAGTTAAGGACTTTTAGCTGAGTGTGTGGATACTTTTATTATGAAAAGCACAGAGTGAATCAGGAAGAAAAGGTGTCTACACCGCATGGCAAGCTGAAGCTATATTGCACATTTCTAAAGTGTATTAAAGTCAATTTACTCATCTGAAGTTACAGAAGATATCACAAGATGCAAGATTAAGTTCTCCTTTGGTAATAAGCAGCCAATGAAGTAAGTTTCAGTTATATTGTATGTGATTAATGTCGATTGTATTGCTGTGTGGTAAAAAGTGATATCTGTATAAAGACCATTTATGCTGTTAAAGTGAACTTAATTCTGTTTGGAAAGTTTACAAAGACAATATTGATTTATTTGATTTATTTGAGTCTTTTATATTCTTTATTTTAACTTTATTTGTTGTGTATTTAGTTCTCACGGCATCTTGAGTTGGATGGTTATCCTCATGGTGAACCAATCAATAAATCGCCTGTCATCAGAGAATCCTTGTGTTCGTGAAATTACTGGGGGGAGCTACAACATGTTTACAAGATTTCTATTTCTTTAGATAGTGGAGAGTATATTGTTCATATGATCATGCCATTGAAATCAGTCAGCTGTTTACTTAAACTAATGGTTGTCAGAATATAGGCTATGCATAAAGGTCCTTGCGTTTTTTCGTATTCGTGATTCGGTGGCTCTGAATTGTCAAAGCACCATTCGAACACCATTCAAACTGCTTGTTATGGATGCAAAAAACTCCGAAAATCAAACCCGTTTCGTTTTATTTTATGAGAGTGTGCAAGCGTGATTGACAACGTGAGGTAGTAGTTATTTTTTAACATGCAAAAATTTCGGATGCGAATTTCGGACTCGGACTTGTGCAATGGCCTTAAGACTGAAATTGTAACGGGCGTCAGTGATTCCTTGATGCCATTGTAAGACGTGCATTTCCTTGACAGGATAGCGCTGAGATCTGGGTAGATTCTGACTGGATTCCCCTTGTATTTCGCCTCATGCCGACTTGCCCATCGCAGTAATTGCTCCTTTTCTTGGAACCTGTGAAAGCACACCACAAATGCACGTGGTTTACGGCCGTCAGCTGGCTTTTGACCATGTGATCGATGTGCTCTCTTAAGTGCTGGTGGCTTGTCGAAGACCTTCGTGCCCGTCATCTTTAGCAACATCTCGGCAATGAACGTAACGGGGTCTTGACCGCTTTCGCTTCCTTCGGGAACATTCACAATCCTCAGGTTAGCCCTTCGCGATCTGTTCTCCAAATCTTCAATGCTGTCAAGAAGAGATGTGTTCTGCGTTTGCAGAGTTTTTATAGTATTGTCGGTCACAGTCAGCTTTTCAAAGATCTCCCCAACCAGGGATTCAGTCGCGGCCAAATGGCTTCGAAAGCCATCCACAGTCTCTCTCAGTGCATTTACAGAGGTTTGTAAAGGACCGATAGAATTCCGAATCAAGTCAGAAATGTCTTCCCTGATTAGTTAATTCAGAAATCAACTGGTCCATGGAGACAGATTCAAAAGTTTTTGTCATGGCCTGTTTTTCATGTTTCCTGTTTAGATTGGAGGTAGCCGCAATGGCTGCCAGCTTATGCTGCCGGCAATGCTAGCAGTAGCTCTCGTGGTCGGTGTGGCTGAGGGGTGCGGTTGCTTCTGGTTAGAATTACTCATAATTTACCCAGCAAAGTTTTAAACGCGTATATCAACAATGATGGTGGCGGTGTTGCAACAATCTATAGAGATATTCTTAATGTTACTCAGAAAACAGGTCACAGGTTTAATTCGTTTGAAGTACGTGTGCTAAATGTTACGCTCCTAGATGTAAGAAAGAAATCCATGTTATCTCTAGCCTTGGATACTGTATATAGACCTCCAGGGCCCTATGCAGATTTCCTAAAAGAGTTTGCAGATTTCAATGTCGATAAGGCAATACTTGTTGGAGATTTCAACATACACGTAGATAACACAAATGATGCGTTAGGGGCTGCGTTTACAGATTTACTAAACTCTTTTGGGGTCAAGCAAAACGTTAGTGGTCCCACTCATCGTCTTAATCATACACTCGATTTAATTATATCATATGGAACCGATATAGATATTATACCGCAAAGTGATGATGTCACTGATCATTATATGGTAACTTGCATACTACGTACGGCTGAAATGTGTCATGTTGCGCCGCGTTATCGACCAGGCAGAACAATCCTTCCAACCACTATAGATAGATTCTTGAATAGCTTACCTGATCTATCTCAGCTCCTCAGTGAACCGAAACAAACAGATGAACTAGAGGAAATGACTAGCAGTATGAGCACCATTTTCTCTAGTACATTAGAAATTGTTGCACCAATTAGATTAAAAAAGGTTAGAGAGAAAACTAAAGCACCATGGTACAACAGTGCTACGCATGTTATAAAGAGAGAAATTCGTAACTTAGAGCGCAAATGGAAACAAACTAATTTAGAGGTATTTAGAATTGCGTGGAAAGACAGTATGTCACGTTATAAAAAGGCTCTAAAAGCAGCCAGGGCTGAGCATCTCCGCAAACTAATAGAAAATAACAAAAATAATCAAAGGTTTTTATTTAACACTGTGGCTAGACTAACAAATAAACAGACATCACCTGACCAAAATATTCCGTTACATTTTAGTAGTAATGATTTCATGAATTTCTTCATTGAGAAAATAGAAAGCATCAGAAACACAATTGTAAATGTACAATCTTTGACAGCGTCTTTTATTATCGCCCCTCAAGAACAACCACAGCGCTTTACAACTATAGGACAGGAAGAGCTAAATAAACTTATCACTGCATCTAAACCAACAACATGTTTATTAGATCCAATACCCACTAAACTACTGAAAGAAGTGTTACCTGTAGTGGAAGAGCCTCTTCTCTATATTATTAACTCGTCTCTATCTTTAGGTCACGTTCCAAAAACGTTCAAGCTGGCAGTTATAAAACCTCTTATTAAGAAACCACAATTAGATCCAAATAACCTAGCAAATTACAGACCCATTTCAAATTTTCCATTTATGTCTAAAATACTAGAAAAAGTTGTGTCTGCTCAATTGTGCTCTTTCTGGCACATCCCTGTCCTGTCTTGTGCTGCACATGGGTGTTTTGTTATTTTGGGCCATGTGCTCGTCATTGTCTGATCCCTCCCCCTTGTTATCTTATTATTGGTTAATTTGTCCCACCTGTCCTGCTCGTTACCCTCCTTTGTTTGTTCCCCTATTTAGCCTCCCTGTGTTTGTAGTCCTGTTGCTGGTTCGTTGTCAATGTTTCATGGTGTTCTTGTTACCTGTGCCTGAAGCCTCTCTTGTTTTCCCACTCAGGGTTGTTTTGTTTATATTTTATTTATAGGTCTTTTATTTTGTATTATTTAATAAACATCATCTCATCCTGCTCTTGTATCCTTGTCTCCGTTCAACTATACCGTGACACTTTCTTGCAAGAAAACGCTATCTATGAAAAATTTCAGTCAGGATTCAGGCCACATCATAGCACAGAATCTGCGCTCGTTAAAATTACAAATTATTTACTTTTAGCTTCTGACCAAGGCTGTATCTCAATACTAGTTTTACTCGATCTTAGTGCTGCGTTCGACACTATAGATCATAAAATACTCTTAGATCAACTTCAAAATTACACTGGTGTTCAGGGACATGCAGGCATTAAGCTGGTTTAGATCATACTTATCAGACCGTTACCATTTTGTCCATTTAAATGGGGAAAAATCAAAGATAACGTCAGTAAATTATGGAGTGCCGCAAGGATCTGTATTAGGCCCTCTGCTATTCTCATTTTATATTCTGCCACTTGGTAATATTATAAGAAAACATGGAATAAGTTTCCACTGTTATGCTGATGACACTTAATTATATATTTCATCACGACCAGATGTCATCTAAAATGACAGAATGTGTTAAAGATAACAAAAGATTGGATGACGTGTCATTTTCTTCTATTAAATTCAGATAAAATGGAGGTATTACTGATTGGTCCAAAAAACTGCCCAGAAAACCTCTTACAATACAACCTTAATCTAGAAGGACGTTACTTTATCCTCTGTTACTTTATCCTCTACAGTAAAAGACCTGGGTGTTATACTAGACCGCAACTTGTCTTTTGAAAACCATATTTCAAATGTCACAAGAACAGCCTTTTTCCACCTTAGAAACATTGCTAAGCTACGTAACATGCTATCTGTTTCTCTGATGCAGAAAAGTTAGTTCATGCATTCATGACCTCGAGACTAGATTACTGTAATGCTTTATTAGCTGGTTGTCCTGCATCCTCCGTAAACAAGCTACAGTTAGTCCAAAATGCAACTGCTAGAGTTCTTACTAGGTCAAGAAAATATGATCATATAACACCAATTTTATCATCTCTGCACTGGTTACCTATTAAGTTCTGTATCAATTACAAAGTATTGCTACTGACCTATAAAGCCCTAAATGGTTTAGCTCCTGTGTATTTAAGGGATCTTCTATCGCCCTACAATCCATCACGCTCTTTAAGATCGCTAAATTCGAGGCTTCTGGTCGTATCTAGGATATCTAAGTTCACTAAAGGAGGGAGGGCCTTTTCACATCTAGCTCCTACACTCTGGAATAGCCTTCCTGATATTGTCCGAGGCTCAGACTCGCTCTCCCAGTTTAAAACTAGATTAAAGACACATCTCTTTAGCCAAGCATTCACATGATGCATCTCATACCTTTTATACTACAGTTAAATCAGATCAAATGCATTCATATTATGAACAGCAGCTACGCTAATTATTTCCCATCTGCCTGATAACTCAAATAGAGTTCGTGCTATTCTCTTCTATTTTCTTGCCATTAATGCTTGGATAACATGCCTATGTCTCTTTCCGTTAATAATAATAATGTCTATTGCGGTGGCTGTGATATCTACCAACGTCCGTTGCCATGTTTTTTAAAATGACTTATCGCGAGAGGAAAAAATTATGTTTTAGTCGCATAACATCGATTAATGGAAACGGCGTCATTTCGCAATAGGTTTGTATCGATATTTTGAAAAATATTTGCACAATTTTTGCGCACATCTGTAATGGACACGTGGGTTAGTGACTACTTCACTCAGATAACCTGTCAATCTAAGCTGTCAATCATGACGTCACACTCCTATTTGTATAGCATCAAATAACTAACTAAAACCACCAAACATAAAAAAATAGAAATAAAACGTACTCGGTTACTAACGTAACCTCGGTTCTCTCTAGGAGAGGGAACGAGTACTGCATCGAAGACGCTACGGGAAAGATATTTCTTTTTCGAGATTGAAGCCTAAAAATTTATCCTTAATTTTGTAAATATTGTAAAACGCTTTTCTGTAGCATACAACCTTAGGCGGAGCAAATCGCGCGCCCATTGGCTGCTCCGCCAGAAAAGCACAGCCTATGCGAGGCCAGTGACGCTGACCAATGAGGACGCTTCGCGCCCTTCCGCATCATCTCCCGCCGAAACAGGCGTGGTCTAGGCCTATAAATACAAGCATAGCTGACTCCACTCTGATTTTCGTCACTGAAGCGACACAGCGTGGGCACGCACTGCCTGAGACGCAGTACTTGTTCCCTCTCCTAGAGAGAACCGAGGTTACGTTAGTAACCGAGTACGTTCTCTTACGTAGAGTTCTCTCGTACTGCGTCGAAGACGCTACGGGAACCCCTGTAATACGCCGTGCGTGCTCTTGGACCGACACAGACACCCACGGGCGCGCACGCCCTGGTATACAAGCGCCTACACCAAGAATGTATAGGGAGAGCGGCTAAAAATTAGCATCATCCCCTTATAGTAGTGCCTCTAAGGGCATAATAACATATATATGATACTAGATATATATGAGGGGTAATAGCATGCTCATGGGACACATTGTCAGTGAGTGATGCTTAAAACATTGGAGTGACCTGGGCCGCAGCGCGGGGCAGTAACACTTAAACATAGTCTTCTAGACCGAGAGCAGTTTAGCCTGCAACGCAGGAACCTCTAGGTTATAGAACCTTATAAACGTAGACGGGGAGGCCCAGCCTGCCGCCATACATATATCTTGTAACGAGATTCCGCTATACCAAGCCCACGAAGAGGCCATGCCTCTCGTAGAATGTGCTCTAATGCCCAGAGGGCATTCCAAACCTCTAGATGCGTAGGCTAGCGTAATGGCGTCCACTACCCATCGAGATAAACTCTGTTTCGTCGCAGCTCGCCCTTTAGAGCGCCCACTGAACGAAACAAAGAGCTGCTCCGACTGTCGAAAAACAGCGGAGCGGGACACATAAGCTCTTAATGCCCTGACCGGGCAAAGGGAGCTATTTCCGTCCTTAGAGGCCGGCAGAGCCGACAGGGAGATGACCTGAGCCCTGAACGGTGTGTTGAGGGACTTAGGCACGTACCCATGCTTCGGTTTCAGCACGACTACAGAGTCGTTGGGCCCGAACTCCATACAAGAGGCTCTAACTGAGAGCGCTTGTAAATCCCCCCACACGCTTCACTGAAGCGAGAGCCAAAAGAAACACAGTCTTGAAAGACAAGTGCTTCATGTCAACTGAGTGAATAGGCTCGAAAGGGGCCCCTTTCATAGCGTTCAACACCGTAGAAAGGTCCCAAACCGGGACTGAAGGAGGCCTTGGAGGATTTAACCTCCTAGCTCCTCTAAGGAAACGGACCACCAGGTCGTTTCTGCCCAGTGAATGGCCAAGCGTTGGATTAACGAACGCTGATATGGCTGCCACATAGACTTTGAGCGTGGATGGGGTTCTCCCCTTATCCAATAGCTCTTGCAGGAAGGAGAGAATCTCCGTTTCCCCCGCACTGAAGTGGTGACAGACCTTGGTCTGAACACCAACCAGAGAACACCGACCATTTGGAAGCGTAGAGCCGTCTAGTAGACGGGGCCCTAGCCTGCTCGATCGTGTCTAACACTCCCTTTGGGAGGTTAGGGGGGTACCCGTTTATGGCCCACACGTGCAGGGACCAGAGATCCGGGCGAGGATGCAAAATCGAGCCCTTGGCCTGTGAGAGGAGGTCTCTCCTCACTGGAATCGGCCACGGGGCAGTACTCTTCAGTCGCATCAAAACTGGGAACCAAGGTTGATTCGTCCAGTATGGAGCGACAAGTAGCACTGAGCATCCGCTTTCCCTGATGTGCTCCAGCACCTGAGGCAGGAGTGAGACCGGAGGAAAAGCATAGAGCGGGACGGCGGGGCCAGACACTGGCCAGCGCGTTCGCGCTCTTCGAAAAGAATTCCGGGCAGTGAGCGTTTTCCTGGTTTGCGAACAGGTCTACTTCCGCTCTGCCGAACGTTTTACACAGCAGAGACACAGTCTGTGTGTGTAGGGACCACTCTCCTGTAGGAACATTGTTCCGTGAGAGTCTGTCAGGGCCTACATTCAGGTGGCCCGGCACGTGCATTGCTCTCAGCGAGCGCAGGTTGTGCTGGGCCCATACCAGTATGCGTTCCGTTAACCTGAAGAGGTTCCGGGATCTCACGCCACCCTGGCGGTTTATGTAGGCTACTACATGACGCTCTCCATGGTGTCAGGGCTGAAATGCATTCCTGATTGACCTTGAGGCGATAGCGACCGTGAACCCCATGCTCGGCGCGGTACGCGCACTCTCAGCCAGAACTGCAGTGGGCGCATGCGCAGCACGCCCAGTTGTAGTACTGATGAGGCTGAGGCCATGAGGCCTAGCATTTTCTGAAATCTCTTGAGCGGCACTATATGGCCGCTGTGGAAGGATTTCGCCATTTGCAGGGTGTTTCGCCTGCGCTGTGATGACAGCCGTGCTGTCATAGACAGCGAGTTCAGATCCAGTCCTAAAAAGGAGATCCTTTGACTGGGAAACAGTGAACTTTTCTCCCAATTGACTCTCAGACCTAAGCACTCGAGGTGATTGAGTATTAGTGTCTTGTGGCGAGCGAGCTCTGAAGACGATTGAGCCAGAATCAGCCAATCGTCCAAATAGTTCAGAATTCGAACGCCCTGGAGTCTCAGGGGTGCCAGCGCCGCGTCCATGCACACTGTAAATGTACGAGGTGCTTGGGATAGGCCCGAATGGCAGGACTGTGTACTGATATGCCCGGCCCTCGAAGGCGAATCTCAAAAATCGCCTGTGACGTGACGCAATTTGTATGTGAAAATACGCGTCTTTCAGATCTATTGCCATAAACCAGTCTCCTCGGCGAATCTGCGCGAGGATCTTTCTGGTCGTGAGCATTCTGAACTTTCGCTTTGTTAGCGCTTTGTTCAGATGCCTCAGATCTAAAATGGGTCTGAGACCCCCGTCTTTTTTTGGTACCAGGAAATATCTGCTGTACAGACCCCCTCCGCTCTGAGCTTGAGATAAAGGCTCTATGGCCCCTTTGCTCAATAGCTTCGCTATTTCGGCTCGAAGTAGATGTGCTACTTCTGTTTCCACCGTGGTTTCGACTCTCCCCTTGTAACGGGGAGGGCGTCGATGAAACTGTAGCGAATAGCCTCTTTTTATAGTCTCTAGCACCCATTCTGAGACCCCGGGAAGTCTTTCCCATGCATCTGCACGCGTGACTAGGGGTTGAATGTAATCTGGGCCCTGGTCGCGAAATGGCGGCGACACGAGAGCAACCGTGTGCTGTAACATGGACGCCGTGGCGTCTGAGGCGGGGGGCATGTTTAACACAGTATGCATCCCGCGCGCGCTCGGCTCTCTGAGTTGAGAGAGAGCGCGCGGGGCGAGCCCCGTAGGGCTCGTTATATTTGTGAATAAATGTGGGGCGCGTGGCAGCGGGTACATTTATAACACCGGGAATACTGTGATTGTGAACTGACTGACCGTTCGTTAGTTTCGTTTGTACAGAAACCGCGGAACGTGCAGTGTGTAGTGGTTGAGGGCACTGGACAGTGGGCACGCTCACTACATGTAAAGCACAACCGACATGAGTCGATTTTATGTGTGCAAACCCTGTGTTGAACGGGGCTGTGCTTGTGTGAATGAATGGGCACTGAGTGGGCATTGCAGTTACACACATTACACCATCGGCCGTGGCCGGAACACCAGAAATTAAACTCTTTTTTAGATTTATCTGGGTCGCCGTGAAAACGGCGTTTGTGTGCAGGCAAACGGGCTTTACGGCCGGTTTGTTGGCTGCTGAATACACTGGTACAAACGCGGAACTTAGGGCTGTACAAGCGGGAATCTTTGGTGGAAGTCCGGCCGCAGTGGGACCCGAACACCGTCTTTTTCCTAGCAGGGCTAGGATGGCGCCGAGGCCTCGGGCTTGAGTGAAATCTTGGGCCGAGGACCACGCGGCGGCGGGCGGCGTCCGGCGGAGCGAGACCGTGGTCTCTCTCGGGCCTGTTGCTGCTGGGCGGGCGCGGGGCGCGCTGCTGAGTTCGGGCAGGCGGCTGTTTAGGGCGGCCTGTTGCGGAACTGGAGCGCTTTGGCAGGAAATGTCTCATGGCCTGCGAAGTCTTCTGTACCTCTGCGAATCGGTCTGCAAAGTCCTTCACGGACGATCCGAAGAGGCCAGTCACTGAAATAGGAGCGTCGAGGAACGCAGAGCGCTCTGACTCCGCCATTTCAGAGAGAGTCAGCCACAAATGTCTCTCAGAAACAGTAGCTGAGGCCATAATCCTGCCGATGGCGTGTGCGGCGGACTTTGTAGCGTGAAGAGCTAGGTCCGTGGCGCTACGCAGGTCCGGAACATTGATCGCGCCCGGGCCTTCCTCGTCTAGCTTGCGGAGGAGGTTGGCCTGGTGAATTTGAAGCACCGACATGGTGTGCAGCGCCGATGCAGCTTGTCCGGCGGCGGAGTACACGCGGCCATTCAAAGCTGACGACGTGCGGCAAGCTTTGGATGGTAGGACTCCCTTAGCCCGCCGTCCAGCAGAGGGTGGGCGACTCATCAAAGATGAGTCGCTACAGCCTCCTCGACCGGAGGGAGAGCATGGTAGCCTCTGGCTCGAGCACCGTCCACAACGGAGAATGCTGGCGAGGCAGAGGTCCGTACCTTGGCTGAAAATGGCGCCTTCCACGATTTCGCCACTTCTTCGTGAAGCTCAGGAAGAAACGGGGCGTGTCTGGAGGGGGGCGAAGCGCGGTCTCCAGAGAGGAAGCATCCATCCAGCCGGTTGAAAGCAGGCTCCTCGGGCGTCGACCAATCGAGGCCGAGGCTCGACACGGCCTGTGTGAGCAGACGCATCAGCTCCGCCTCGATGCTGATTTTCCCTCCTCGGCGTTCCGGAACAGCGGGGGAGGGGAGGTCCACGGAGCTCGCCCATCCCTCGCTCCCCGAAGCGAGAATCGAACAGCAATCGTCATCCCCCTCAGATACGGCTTGCTGGTCGTCTTCCATGACGGATAAGGCGGCGCGACTCCAATGAAGCAGTGAGAGGAGCTAGCGGCGGTGGTGGCGGCGGCGAGCTCCTCGTGGAGGGAGGTTCCGGGACCCGCTTTTTACGGCGCGGCGCGGCGCTACAGGGGGTGGGTGAGCAGCTTCTGCGAATGATGCAAGGCGAGTCCGCAGAGTCGCGATGGGCATCATGTCACAGTGATGGCAGCCGCCATCACCGAGAGCGATAGCTGCATGTTCCTCGCCCCAAGCAGGAAACACACAGCACGTGGTGGTCCCCGTCGATGAGCACGGCTCGGCAGGAGCCGCAGGAATCACGAGGCATCTTTAGAAAGACACTCGTTTGCTCTTTCTGTGAGAAAAAATGTGTGACGCAGTAGGCGAACACACACACAAAGTGAAAGGATATTCCACGCCGGAGAAGCGCAGCAGGGAACGGCGGCTGAAGGCGGCGAAGTCGGCGGCTTCAGATAAAGGGCTCGTCCTGCTGAGGTGCTTGTTCCAAACGGCTGTGGCGGCTCGAATCCAGTCCTCCTACGATGCGTGTTGCTTCGTGAAGAATAGAAAATCAGAGTGGAGTCAGCTATGCTTGTATTTATAGGCCTAGACCACGCCTGTTTCGGCGGGAGATGACGCGGAAGGGCGCGAAGCGTCCTCATTGGTCAGCGTCACTGGCCTCGCATAGGCTGTGCTTTTCTGGCGGAGCAGCCAATGGGCGCGCGATTTGCTCCGCCTAAGGTTGTATGCTACAGAAAAGCGTTTTACAATATTTACAAAATTAAGGATTAATTTTTAGGCTTCAATCTCGAAAAAGAAATATCTTTCCCGTAGCGTCTTCGACGCAGTACGAGAGAACTCTACGTAAGAGAACACTTACATCAGCATGTTAAAAACTACCTATAATGACAGAAAAAAAATATTAGGCTCAATTCGAAACACCTTTAATGCTTCCGCTCCACCGTGAGAGATACGAGATAGGTACAGGTGCCGCTCATAAGTAATCATGGCACCCGGCCTAGCGCCGTCGGCCCTCGACCTCGTCCTGATCGCTACGGCATCGTTTACTGCCATGCGGTAGTAGTGGTTTTGGTGATTTTGCAAACTTGTCACCTGTAATTAGCTTCGAGTTTGGTGTGATCTCTACGCTCGTATAACAGTATAAGCCCCTGTTTCTTTCCTTTTTTTATATTTAATATTTAATTTCTTTGTTTATTTTGAGTAGTCTATATTGTAATTTGTTTTCTTCTTGGTTTTCATTTTTGTTACATTGGATTTAATAAATTGACTGAATGTGTTTTCTTGATTTACGTTATTCTGCTTATTACAGTGGTGTTTAATTACATTGGTCTTTATTTTTCTTCCTAATGTGATTTTTCTGTTACTTCTTTTTGTAGGAGTGTTTCCTGAAGTGGGCGGGTTCTTTGCTGTACCACAGGCTTTACTTCAACAAGGGTTGTCATTATTGCTGTGTTATTATTTGCAGTGGATTGTGGGTGTGATTCTAATTTGTGTGGTTTCTCTTTTACATACCTACCTAGTGCTGTCAAGCCTATCATATAGGATGCCTCACCCCCTGAATGATTATTTTTAATTCTCCTTTTTTTCTCTGTTTCATTTGACCAACAAAAGTTGTGCTGGGTTCTGATTTTAAATGATTCTTGGTCAATTGTTTAGCTTTAATAAAAAATATTTTTGTATGGAAAATCACTCTTCTTGCCTTTTCTAAGTGGATCATATTTGTGTTTTTATTTGGCTTGTTTTCCCCATTATTCCAGGGTGGCATAGTCACTATTGAGCCACTTGCTACAACTGTAACAATGTCACCTTAAACCATAATGCATTAACCTACAACATATTAGAACAGTATATAAATATTTACAATAAAAAAAATACACAGATATGAAACTTAAATATATTTAGTCAGAATTTTTTATAATAAAATGTAAAATACTAAGTAAAAAGTATTCTATATTTCAAATACATAGATCTAAAAAAACTGCCCATCCCTGGCTATTGGTCACATTAGTAGTATTAGCTATTGAAAAACATATAGCAAAAGACATATTCTGGGCATGGACAAGTACTACTCAGACATAAAAATGCAATTAAAGAAGCAAATTCTTAACCGTATACACAGCAAAGAAGCAATTAGTTACACCTGAAAACTATTGTTTGACCAGGGCTTTATCTGTTCTCACAGAAAGCCCAGTCAGTGTTCTCTTATTAGTTTCCATAATGCCACATAAAAACACAAGACAAAGCACCTTGGTTGGACGTGTAGCAGTGATACCTCTCTACTTGCAACCACTGGGTTTTCCTTAAAGGTCAGCCGGAAGCTAATTATTCCCGCAGCGTTATGGAATTACTCAAAGCCATCCTTGGCCTTTAGACAGCCCTGATAACTAATCATCCACCTCCATACATTGGAAGCTTTACCTTACATTATTACAAAGATTCAACCAAGCTTTGTACACATCTGAATATGTCACACAGCCAGCTTCACTGACAAATTGCCCCCAACCAATATATGTTACTGCCTGCAATTATATGCTAAAAGAAGGTATGCAGAAGGGCCACACAAAATATCAGATAATTCCACCTTTTCTCTGAAGGAGTCTAAAGTCTAAAGGAGGTAATTATAAATGTTCAGATCTTGCTTCCTTTACATGACTCTGTTAGGATAAGGTTTGGCTGTGGAAGAGCTGTTTTTATTCAGAATTGAGGAAAAAAAAGAGAAAAAAAAGAATAGGCAAAAGAAAATATTTTAGCTGAGTTGTGAGTTTTCAGTTTGAATTGAATGTGATGAGAGACAGAGAAAATAAACATATTTCTATTGTCTGTCATTTCACGGTGCACAACAAGCAAAGCCAGGAATCTACTTTAGAGTTATTCTGGGTGAAATTTTGTAGAATTGTCCATTGATGATAAATGGAATAAGAGATTGGATTTAAGAGTTCTTTATTGTGTTGAATGGCAGGACCTGCAGCCGCAGAATTCTGTCATTGTGAGATGCACATTTCACGGATCTCTTTTGAAATTGAGCAGCCATAAAACAAATCTAAAAAGGGAAAAAGCTTAAAAAAATAACTTATTTTTAAGTGTTGGACTGAATCTCACTTCCTCAACTGATAAAAGTTTGCAATAACATATATTTAAATGTAGGCTACCCATTAGACTATTTGTGATACTATTAATGCTTAGAAAATCACAGCGGACCACACTCCTGACTGAATTGATTATGACAATCCTGAGGAGGGAGGAATTGAAAGGAAAAGAGATATTGAGCATGAAAGTGCCAGCAGATATTGGTTCCAGCAAATCAATATAAAGCGGATCTCCATCTTCACCATAAAAGACCTTGAATGAGGAAACCTTTAAAATAATATTTTCAGTCACTCATCGAAGTTCTCTGAAGTTGTCTTAATAGTTCAATTACAATAGCTGCTTTTGGGTTTAGGGTAAATAGGCACCTATCAAGTGTCATTAGTTCTGAGCGTGGTGAATCTGAGGTAATTCTAACAGGCAGAGGAAATGAATGCTGTCCCGTCACTGCCATTTATTTTTGAACCAAAATGACCATATTGAGCATGACAGAGAAAAACTGATCCCCAAGATACAGGACTAGCCTGAATTGTACAGTTTGATTTTAAAGGTGGGCATCTAACAAAAAAGTTTTTTTAACCACATAAAAGTTTCAAAAAGAACAGAGCAACAATATAACATTTTAAGTAGTCCATACAACTAATATACTACTTTTGCCATGTCATCTGGAGGAACACACTAAAATGTAAGTAATTGAAAATCATCAGCTCTGCAACAGCTCTCAAATCTAATTTACGATCAATTCCAAACGTGCGTGCGTGCGTGCGTGCGTGCGTGCGTGTGTGTGTGTGAGAGTGAGTGAGTGTTCTGCAAAATAATGCAAATCATATTGGTTTGGAACAACATGCCAGAAAATTATGTAAATTTTTGGTTGAACTGTGCATTAAAATTATCATTAAAGTTCATGTTGCAAATATAATTGTGAACTCAGCAACAATGAGAGAGTGGTATCCGAATGCAGTGTTAATTAAATATTTAAAATTATAAGAAACTAGAAAAGAACAAGGATTTAGAAACAGAACTGAGCTCAACTAACATAACATTCACTAATGGACAAGAACCGTCAAGAATCAGGAATCGTAAGGGTACAAACAGGGGTAAATATACTAACAAGACATGGGTGGAATTAAATCAAAGACAACTGAACAAGGGGAAACAAAGGAAGCATGAACCAAATCAAACATAGACATTCCAAAGTTGTTGTCTTTTTTATTTTTTTATTTATTTATATAACTTATGCTGAAGAACGTAAATTGGTTTATGGGTAAATAAATCTGTAAATGAATTATTTATTAATATTCTATTAACCCCTTAAAGGTAGGGCAGGTCAGAATTGTCTAAAAAAAACTTTTATTCAAATTTGTTTAAACTGTCTTTATATACCAATGCATAATTAAAATGTAAGTACTCTGATAAAAAGAGTATAAAAATCGAGTGACTCTAGACCGTTTAATCTTCATTAAACACAGCTCATTAATTCCATTCACTCCCACCTAAAAACGGGTGCGCGACTGCGCGCACGTGGGCAGCGCCAGTAATAACGGCGGTAGTCATGGCGACGTCGAGTGACAGTCGCGCAAGCCAATCCTGTGATTCGTCCCGAATGGAAATAATGAGCTGTGTTTAATGAAGATTAAACGGTCTAGAGTCACTCGATTTTTATACTCTTTTTATCAGAGTACTTACATTTTAATTATGCATTGATATATATAGAAAGTTTAATCAAATTTGGTAAAAAGTTTTTATATAAATCCTACCTACCCTACCTTTAAGTGGCACCCCTCTTTTTTAATAGACATAAAAATGCACATTCCGAACTTAAATGGTTATAATTCAAGAATGCTTTGGAATATAGATGTAAGATTGGTCTTGTTTTAAAGAAGACATTTGGCAGATGTTTGCAAATTTTTTTATTAAATTAAGAAAGTTAAACAGAAAAAAAGTTATAGAAGTTTGAGTCAATTGAAAATGTACAATGAAAATAAAATTTTTATTAATCATATGTATATGAAATATATGTTTTCAAAACCTGGTGGGCACTAAAAATGCCAAAAAAAAATAAAAGCCAAAAATCTGAACAAGTTGTGTTTAAAATCTTAGGTTGATATCTCAAAAAATAAGCTTTCACTAAGATTTTGTTTGGGCGCAGTACCAAATGTTTTCACTATTTGACATTACAGCCCATATAAGGGCGTCCTCATTTCCATATGTTGTTTGATCTGAACCATTATTTTAACAATTTATGAAGTAGACTTCCTATTCAGAAGTAGTATTGGAAGTTTGGCAGATTTTGAAATGAATTCAACCTCTAAGAAACACAAAAAGAACACGTATGTGCATTATAGCTCGCTGCCACATCACAAATTGTGAATCTATTATTTTTTTCTTTATATTCAGAACATGTAGACCTTTTTTTCTAAAAGAATTGAATGGATGCTATATTATGAACTCTTGGCATGAAAACAAACTGAGGTTTATACCATTCTTTCATGATTTTTCATGTTCATCACTATTTCAAAATAAAGGTCTGAACACGCCTTAGGAGTATACAAATATTCTGTGGATATAAGGGGTTAACTTACCAGTTAAGTGTAACTAAATTACAAATAAAAGCCACCAAGAGTCTTGAAAAAAATTAAACTCAAAACAAATTTTTTTTGGCACAGATTAATTAGGCCATTAGTTTATATAAAAAATATAATATTAAAATTTAAAATTATTACAATAAAAAAATTCAAAGTGCCCTATCTTGCACCCAGCGCAATTGACTTTGAACACCGACGCATGTATCATTCCTATTTTGCACCCGCGCACAGCGGACTTTTCCCTCCACAGACGCACGTCGGTAAATTAGGGAATGAACTTGTGCTCGCGGGGGCGGTTCAGCGCAAAGAGGAGGCGTGTTCCGGCGCAAAACTGCCCTGGTGCTATTTTCAAATTTTAGAAAGCAATTGCGCCACTGACCAAGAAAAAAACAGTCTAAAGACAGTGGCGCGTTGCGCGTTAGTGATATGGTATTTTAAGGGCGCGTGCTTGGCTATAATGTAGCGTGTTAACGCGCATCCACTTTGATTCTCTAATAATTAACAGACGCAGCAGTTTTCATTTTTGCAAATCATACATTATTACAAGGAAAAATATTAACACACGAGGGAAATCATTGTTGTGTCCGTGAAGATGTGAAAAAGATCTATCTAGATTTTTTTTTTTAAATCTAGATTAGGCTACACATTTACCCAAATTATACGCCTGTTTAACCGAAGCTAATTTGGGTGGGTTTCTCCCATCATCCCCAATGTCACTTCTCTGTTTTTTACGGCCCTGACGAGAACATCGGTCTCTTTGGCTGTGAACTGCTCCTGGCGTGCGCCTGGCAAATCCGCCTTTATAATAGCGATCCGCCATGGAACAAGCACGCCTGCTCTTAAAGGGAATGTGAGAGGACGCTCTGATTGGTTTATTTCACGTTACGCCCAAACCATACCTATGAATAATGAAGCTACTTCAGACCAACCCCTTTTAGATTTGCGCCAGGAGCAAGAGTCGTTTATCCCGCCGGGAAAATAGCAACAGCGCCGGGATCCGCCCACAAAGTTACTTGCGCTTTGCGCTTTGACACTTGCGATTCAGATCGTTAAAATAGGGCCCAAAGTCTTCCTGTTTCACATGATGTAGTATCTCTCATAGCATTTCACTCTTAATTACCACTTCAGTCAATTACGTTTACAGAGGATTTTAATTGAACAATTTTGACATATTATTTATAAGCACAAGAGAGACCATTTTTTTGTCAGATTTTTCAAAATAGAAATCCGGTTTCAAGTCAGGTCATTTCACCATGCAAACAATTTAGGGTCTGTTTTTAACGCCGTCAATTTAACGCTGTTTTTAACTTTTAAATTATGTTGGCCATTCATATACATTTCAACAGAGTTTTGGGGGCCTGAAATAAAAGGGGGTTTCAAAGAGCAAGTTTTTGAAAACGATAACGTTATCGTCTCAGTGTAAACTACAAAAACACTAATTTGTAGGGGTGTGACGAGATCTCGTGCCACAGGATCTCGCGAGACTAAAATGTGACGAGATTTCTCGTCGAGTGAAAAGCTGTCTCGCGATATCGCCATAATTAGCATAGAATCCGCATAGCTACATTCACATTACATTACGTTGTACACCGCGGCACCGGCCGCCTCCACTGTCGTTTTGCTATTGTAAACGTCTACTCTGCTCATCCAGCACGAGTTGCAGTCGCATACAGACTGTGACAGTGCAGCAGGAATCACAGTTCACTGATCGCGTTACGATGGAGGAGGATTTGTTGCGCAACAGAGTCGATCTGAGATGTCTTAGGGCGGTTCACACAGAACGTGTTTTTCCATTCCAGTGCGGTACTTTTCCATTGTTTTTCTATGTAAACACGCTAGACGGATGTGTAACCTTGTGCTCGCGTCTTGCATCTTTTGCAGCATATCGCGCATGACACAGCGTTCTAAAAACGCGGCGCTCAAGTTAAAATCAGTTCCCCCATTCCACTGCCAGCGTATCGCATTTTACAAAGCAAAAACGCATTCTGTGTGAATGGCCCCTTATCTTGTAGAACGCGCTTTCAGCACCGCCACTACGGAGTGAAAATGAAAGTAAAACACGATGCGCACAAATTAGACTGCATACAATAGCCCGTCTCCCAATATCAAACCTATCTCTGGACGTTGTAGTTGTGGCTCTGGTCTCTGTTTTGGTCTCTGTTTGCACTTTGAATACAGAGAGAGTTGGCCTACTTTGATTATGGTTGCACTTGCACTTAATTATCGTTTGAACTAATAAGAAAAACTGTTGTTTTATACTGTTTTTATTTCTATTTTCAATTTGTGGAAAGTAGTTTCATTTGGAGGTCACACACAGCCTCAATCAGAAGTTCTGGAAGCTCATAATGTACAGTAAGGTCTGAAGAGACCCGTGTGAAATCATACTTGAGAGAAGCCAGTCAGTTGAGTTACGTATTAAGCCTGGAACACTTGTGCGTTTTCTCAGTGTGTTCCGCACCGTCAGCTGAAATTGACATGTTGAATCGGCGTCGTGCCGTCTGTGAAAGAGGGTACTCTGATTGGCTGTTTGGCTTACTGAATGGGTCAGTGCACGGGAATAATAGCAAAACAGCGAGCAAAGAAGTCAAAACGGTACAGATAGAAGGCTGTTCTAATGTTACGTCATCTTACCTGAGTGTTCCTTGGTGAATATTTCAATATCAACAAGCGGAGTAGAATAAAGAAATGTTTAAAGATAGTGTTTAGCAGGATTGATATTCAAAACGGTTTGTGTATCTGCAGCCTGCAGCGTCGGTTTCCCTTTTTGAATGACGAATATAGACGAATATATCTACAGAAATAGATAGTTGTCACATTTACACGCATGCAGGCGCAGAACGCGCATTCTAGCTGACAGTTGGCAGTAGTTCTCTCTCGGTGTGCTGAAGAGCAACTTTTTACCCCGAAGCGAAGCGACAACACAGACAGTCGGCTTTCATCAACGCTAGTTCGTCTATGGAAGTAAAATAATGACTGTGAAGACACTGAATTAAGCATAAAAACACCCTCATAATAATCACAAATACACTTACATTTCTATAAATCGTACTCGGTTACTAACGTAACCTCGGTTCTCTCTAGAAGAGGAACGAGTACTGCGTCGAAGACGCTACGGGAAAGATTCTTTCTCGAGATATTGAAGCCTAAAAAATTCATTCTTAATTTTGTATTAATGTAAAACGCATTTCTGCAGCATACAGCCTTAGGCGGACAGCTTGTGTGCCTATTGGCTGCTCTGCCAGAAAAGCAGCAGCCTATGCGAGGCCTCAAGTGACACTTGACCCAATGAGGGCGCTTTGCACCCTCTGCGTCACGTCCCGCCGAAACGGGCGTGGCCTAGGCTATAAATACTCGAGCGTAGATGCTCCACACTGATTTTAGCCACTGAAGCGACGCAGAGTGGGCATGCACAGCACTGAGACGCAGTACTCGTTCCTCTTCTAGAGAGAACCGAGGTTACGTTAGTAACCGAGTACGTTCTCTTACGAGAGTTCTCTCGTACTGCGTCGAAGACGCTACGGGAACCCCATGTAAAACGCCGTGCGTGCTCGGATCCAGCACAGACACCCAAGGGCGCGCGCGCCCAGGGCATGCAAGTGCCTACACACAACAACTCACAGAGAGTTTTATAAGGAGAGTGGCTAGAATAGCATCATCCCTTTAAAATAGCATATATATGTAACAAAATAGATATATATGGCGGGTCATAGCATGCTCATGGGACATAGTTGTCAGTGAGTGATGCTTAACCCCCCTGGGGTCTGAGGGGTTTTTTGGGGCCCTTGAGAGGTTTTGACATGCCCTGACATTTGTGCTTATTTCAGCTACTTACAACATACCTTTGGCCAACACATAATTATGCTGTATTGCAGCACAAACTCTGCTACAATAATATGTGAGCAAAATGGAAGTTACATGTTTGCATTTTATAGAAAAAAAATATTATGCGTGGTTAGTAAGTTTTGGGAAAAAAATTGTCACTGCAATGAGCTCATATAACTCATACTGAATAGTTTGGCACAAGACTTTTGAGTTACCATTCTTGTAGGCTAGAATGTTTACTACAAAATGATGTGAAAATCATTCTGATCACTCTTTCACAAAACAACAATATAATGATTTAAACTTTGCAAGTCAGTTTTTGTGCCAGTACTGCTATGCGTAGGGTGTTGATGGCCATGAATATGAATGAGGGGAGACAATAGACACTCCCCCAATGGCTAATGCCCCATCACGGTGCTGTGAGGCAGAGAGGAGAATCTGAGAATGAGAGGACATTCAAAGGTTTTGTTTTTTAATCTGTTTTTATTGTAATTCCTCTATGTGTAGGAACTAAATGTTGTGCCTCACAAGACCACAGTGCTACCGTACATATATAAACATATAGTACCAGTCAAACGTTTGGACACATTACCATTTTTAATATTTTTAATATTTTTGGAAGATGGCTGCATTTATTTGATAAAAAATACAGAAACAACAGTAATATTGTGAAATATTATTACAATTTAAAATAATGATTTTCTATTTTAATATACTTTAAAATATAATTTATTTCTTTGATCAAAGCTGAATTTTCAGCATCCTTACTCCAGTCTTCAGTGTCACATGATCCTTCAGAAATCATTCTAATATCATGATTTGATAATCAGGTATTATCAATGTTGGAAACCGTTGTGCTGCTTAATATTTTTTTATAACCTGTGATATTTTTTTCAGGATTCACTGATTAAAAAGAAAAGCATTTATTCAAAATAGAAATCTTTCCTAACAATATAACTTAACACATCCTTTAAAAAAAAGAAAGAAAGGTAGTGTATACTGTTACAAACAGACTCATGGGCGAATGTGAGTAAACAGAGGTCACTTGCGGTCCAGTTTCCCGGGCAGGAATCACGCAGTCTGTGCAACCATGTCCACATCAGTCTCGGTTTTCCATGACAGGGTGGACTTGGACCTGTTGCTTGTTTGCCTCGGCTCTCTTCGGGACCGGTGCTTGGACATGTTCATTGTCACATCTGTTGATAACACAATCAAAGAAACTGTATTATTATCGCTATCAATCACTATGGCCATGGATTAAGAAAAAGACAACCGATTTTGTAATTTCACACAAGAATAGGTAGGCCCTACTTGTATATTATGTATATTGTAAACACAATTACATTTCAACAGTAAAATATTACGTCTGTGCACTTACCATCATTCTCGATTGAGAACTGAACGACACCTGCGTGTCCCTCTGCTGGAGAAGGAGAGTGTGATGCAAACACATTCCTAAAAAATAAAAACAACTGTGTTAGCATACATTATCCAAAGATGGGCGATTAATGGGTATGGACGCACAATGCATGTAGTCTATATATCTGTTGATGGGCCATAGGACGGAGAAATATCTATTTATGGGCCATAGATCGCGAGCTGTTGATGGCCATTATCTGCGCACGCATTTAGAGCATTTCAAACATTTACACCTGCATTCACAATCATCTGTGGCAATATTTTAGCGTGTGTCATAGGCTAACCAAAACCGAACATTTATATATAAAAATATAATGTCTAGTATTCAGACAGTATCACATTTTACCAGAGGCTGAAAATATATTTGCACGAAATCCTATTTACACCTAAGCAGATATTCGCAAAAGTCAGTATTTTTAGCATGATAATCAGTGTCATAAGCTAATCAAAACGGATTGAAATATAATACAAATATGTTTAGAGAGTAATATCACATTGAAACACGACCATATACGAATGTTAGGGATATTGTAAGGCAATCTTTCCTGTAAAATGTCAAAAGCTAACCAAAACTAAGCAAAATATAGTCTGAAAATTCACATGAGTTCTATATAATCAGAAAAGAATTATATAAACACTAAACAACTTACTCGAACTTGTATCCTCTGTGGGATCAATTCGCTCTTGAAAATGTAGCCCGTTCTTCGTCTGAGATGCAACCGTTTCTCTGAGGAAAAGGTGAATTCTTTCCTCGCTGTCCGTAATCATCTGGAGGACGACTTTACCGGAGAAGCGTGCCATCCTCAAAACGCGATGAACTATCCCGTGAATCTGACGAGAAACTGCGTGTTTTTCATCATGGGCATTGATCGGAGGGCGTGTGCGATGCGTATAGATCACCTCAACTATTACCATGTGAATAGCGCCGGGGGGCGTGGCGGCATCAGCTCATTAAAAATAATGAAGAGAGAAATGAAAAACTGCGCCTCTCCTTGGTTTCAAACGGATTACATAAACTAAGAATATGTGTTTTTTAATATAAATTACTTCATTTAAAAGAAGAGAATTCTAGCTTCATAAAGACAAATGTCTCGTTCCTGAGTGACAAGTATTCACTGAGTTACAGTTCATTTTTGGACGCGTTTCAGAATTGACTTCACTGACAGAGAGAAGGCAGAACTCGCATCATGTTTATTTTTCTTTATTTGGCGAAAGACACAACACTTTGTTTTTATTGTGAGTATACACAAAAAAAAAATAGAAACTTAACTGGATCGAATGATGTAAAACACTTAAATGTAAGATCAAAACCTCTGTAAGATCAAAATCTCTTTTGCACTGATAAGAAAAAAAGCGAGCAGATCACGCCGGCGTGATTGCCGACCCCCAGGGGGTTAAACATAAGGTGATCTGGGCCGCGATGCGGGGCAGGGACACCGTTTGAGTCCCCTAGACCCGAGAGCAGTTTAGCCTGCAACACGGGAACCTCTAGGTTATTGAACCTTATAAATGTAGACGGGGAGGCCCAGCCTGCCGCCGTACAAATATCTTGCAACGAGATTCCACTATTACCAGGCCCACGAAGAGGCCATGCCCCTCGTAGAGTGTGCTCTGATGCCCAGTGGGCATGTTAAACCTCCTGATGCGTAGGCCAGCGCTATGGCATCCACCACCCATCTAGACAGGCTTTGTTTAGTCGCGGCTCGCCCTTTAGAACGCCCACCGAACAAAACGAAGAGCTGCTCCGTCTGTCGAAAAACAGCGGAGCGGGACACATAAGCCTCTTAATGCCCTGACCGGACAAAGGGAGCTATTTCTGTCCTCGGAGGCCGGCAGAGCCGACAGGGAGATGACCTGAGCCCTGAACGGTGTGTTGAGGGACTTAGGCACGTACCCATGTTTCGGTTTCAATACGACTTTAGAGTCGTTAGGCCCGAACTCCGTACATGACGCTCTCACTGAGAGTGCCTGCAAATCCCCCACACGCTTCACTGAAGCAAGAGCCAAAAGAAACCACGGTCTTGAAAGACAAGTTTTTCATGTCAACTGAGTGTACAGGCTCAAATGGGGCACCCTTCATGGCATTCAGTACCGTAGAAAGGTCCCAGACGGGGGACTGAAGGAGGTCTGGAGGGATTCAGCCTCCTGGCTCCTTTGAGGAAACTAACCACCAGGTCGTTTCTGCCCAGTGAACAGCCAAGCGTCGGATTAACGAACGCTGATATGGCCGCCACGTATACTTTAAGCCTGGATGGGGTCCTACCCTTATCCAACAGCTCTTGTAAGAAAGAGAGAATCTCCGTTTCCCCGCAGTGCAGGGGTGACAGACCCCGGTCTGAACACCAACCAGAGAACACAGACCATTTAGAGGTATAGAGCCGCCTAGTGGATGGGGCTCTAGCCTGCTCGATCGTGTCTAATACTCCCTTCGGGAGGTTACCGGGTACCCGTTTATGGCCCACACATGTAGGGACCTTAGTTCTGGGCGAGGATGCAAAATCGCGCCCTTGGCCTGAGAGAGGAGGTCCCTCCTCACTGGTATCGGCCATGGAGCAGTGCTCGTCAGCTGCATCAATACTGGAAACCATGCTTGGCTCGTCCAGTATGGGGCAACGAGTAGCACTGAGCATCCGCTTTCTCTGATTCGCTCCAACACCTGAGGCAGGAGTGAGACAGGGGGGAAAGCATAGAGCGGACAGCGGGGCCAGACACTGGCCAGCGCGTTCGTGCTCTTTAAAAAGAATTTCGGGGCAGTGACCATTCTCTTGAGACGCAAACAGGTCTATCTCTGCTCTGCCGAACCTCTTCCACAGACGCTGTACTGCCTGTGGGTGTAGAGACCACTCTCCCGTAGGAACGTTGTTCCGTGAGGAGTCTGTCCGGGCCCTACGTTCAGGTGCCCTGGCACGTGTACTGCTCTCAGTGAGCGCAGGTTGTGCCGGGCCCAGACAAAGAGGCGTTCCGTCAACCTGTAGAGGTTTCGGGATTTTACACCCCCCTGGCGGTTTATGTAGGCCACTACCGACATGTTGTCCGAACGGACCAGGACGTGGTGTCCCTTTATCCGAGGACAAAAGTGCCTCAGCGCTAGGTCTACTGCCAACATTTCCAGGCAGTTTATGTGTAGTGACCTGACCCGTTCTGGCCACTGGCCAAAAAGCGGTCTGCCCTCGAGCAATGCTCCCCAGCCCGAGGTGGACGCGTCCGTGGACACCACCTTCACGCTCGAGGAAGTCTCCAGGCTTACACCTGACCGGTACCAGTCTGACGCACTCCATGGTGTCAGAGCTGCCATGCACACCTGATCGACCTTGAGGCGATAACGACCGTGGACCCATGCTCGGCGCGGCACTCTCGCTTTCAGCCAGAACTGCAGTGGGCGCATGCGCAGCAGACCCAGCTGTAGTACTGAAGAGGCTGAGGCCATAAGGCTCAGCGTCCTCTGAAACTTCCTGAGCAGGACTATGCGACCGCTGCGGAAGGATTTCAGCATATGCAGGATGTTCAGTCTGCGCTGTGATGACAGCTGTGCCGTCATGGACAGCGAGTTCAGTTCCGTTCCCAGAAAAGAGATCTTTTGACTGGGAATTAGTGAACTTTTCCCCCAGTTGACTCTGAGACCTAAACACTCGAGGTGATCGAGTATTAGGGTTCTGTGGCGAGTGAGTTCTGAACATGATTGAGCTAGAATCAGCCAATCGTCCAAATAATTCAGAATTCGAACGCCTCTGAGTCTCAGGGGTGCCAGCGCGCTGTAAATGTACGAGGTGCTAGGGACAGGCCGAATGGCAGGACTGTGTACTGATATGCCCGGCCCTCGAAGGCGAATCTCAAAAATCGCCTGTGACGTGACGCAATTTGTATGTGAAAATACGCGTCTTTCAGATCTATTGCCATAAACCAGTCTCCTCGGCGAATCTGCGCGAGGATTTTTCTGGTCGTGAGCATTCTGAACTTTCGCTTTGTTAGCGCTTTGTTCAGATGCCTCAGATCTAAAATGGGTCTGAGACCCCCGTCTTTCTTCGGTACCAGGATATATCTGCTGTACAGACCCCCTTCGCTCTGAGCTTGAGATAAAGGCTCTATGGCCCCTTTGCCCAAAAGCTTTGCTATTTCGGCTCGAAGTAGATGTGCTACTTCTGTTTTTACCGTGGTCTCGACCCTCGTCGTGTAACGGGGAGGGCGTCGAGAGAACTGTAGCGAATAGCCTCTTGTTATAGTTTTTAGCACCCATTCTGAAACCCCGGGGAGTTTTTCCCCATGCATCTGCACGAGTAACTAGGGGTCGAATGAATTCCGGGCCCTGGTCGCGAAATGGCAGCGACACGCGAGCAACCGTGTGCTGTAACATGGACGCCGTGGCGTCTGAGGCGGGGGGCACGCTTAATCGAGCGGGCATCCCGCGCGCGCTCAACTCTCTTTGTTGAGAGAGAGCGCGCGGGGGCGAGCCCCGTAGGGCTCGTTATGTTTGTAAATAAATGTGGGCGCGTGAAAGCGGGCACATTTATAACACTGGGAATACTGTGTATTAGAACTGACTGAGCGTGCGTTGGTTTCGTTTTTACAGAAACCGCGGGACGTGCAGTGTGTAGTGGTTGTGGGCACTGGATAGTGGGCACGCTTACTACATGTGATGCACAATCGACATGAATCGATTTTATGTGTGCAGACCCTGTGTTGTACGGGGCTGTGCTTGTGTGTACGAATGGGCACTGGGTGGGCATTACAGTTACACACATTACACCATCGGCCGTGGCCGGGACATACATTCGTTTCGTTTTTACAGAAAACCTGGGACATGCAGTGATTGTGGGCACTGAAAAGCAGGCACGTTCACTACATGTGATGCACAATCGACATGAGTCGATTTTATTTGTCCAAGCCCTGTATTGTGTAGGGCTGTGCTTGTGTGTACGAATGGGCACTGAGTAGTGGGCAGTACAGTCACACACGTTACACCATCGGCCGTGGCCGGGACATACATTCGTTTCGTTTTTACAGAAACGTGGGACATGCAGTGATTGTGGGCACTGAAAAGCGGGCACGTTCACTACATGTGATGCACAATCGATATGAGTCGATTTTATTTGTGCAAGCCCTGTATTGTGTAGGGCTGTGCTTGTATGTACGAATGGGCACTGATTCGTGGGCATTATAGCTACACACATAACACCATCGGCCGTGGCTGGGACACCAGAAAATATATTTTTCAGATTTACCTGGGACGTCGTAAAAACGACGTTTGAGTGCAGGCAAACGGGCCGTGGTGCCGGTTTGGTGACTGCAGAATACACTGGCACGGTCGCGTGTGTTGGTTTTGGTGAAAATCCGGCCGCAGCGGGACTTGAGCGGGTTGCTTTCCTAGGCGGGCTAGGAAGGTGTGGTGATTGCTCCAAGCTGAAGCAGAAGTACACATCCTGGCTGAAATGGGGCTTTCCAGGACTTTGCGACTTCTTCGTGAAGCTCAGGAAGAAAAGCGCGAGTCGTGAGGACGGTAACGTACGTCCCCCTGCAGAAAAGCACCCATCCAGCCGGTAAAGCGCAGGCTCCACGGGCTCCGATCACTCAAGTCCGAGGCTTCGCGACGGCCTGCGTGAGCGATGCTAGCCTTTCTTCTTCGACGCTCGCGACCGGCAGGGGTGGGGAGATCCTCGGAGCTCGCCCATCCCTCACTACCCGAAGCGAGGAGAGAACAGCAGTCGTCCTCCACAGACCCGTTTCGGCGGGACGTGACGCAGAGGGCGAAGCACCCTCATTGGGTCAAGTGTCACTTGAGGCCTCGCATAGGCTGCTGCTTTTCTGGCAGAGCAGCCAATAGGCGCGCAAGCTGTCCGCCTAAGGCTGTATGCTGCAGAAATGCGTTTTACATTAATACAAAATTAAGGATTAATTTTTTAGGCTTCAATATCTCGAGAAAGAATCTTTCCTGTAGCGTCTTCGACGCAGTATGAGAGAACTCTCGTAAGAGAACCGTTTTTATGAATGAATGAATGGCTTGCTCTAGCTGTTGCTCTGGTCTTCGTCAACAACATGCGCTTGCACCCCCTGCTGGTGAGGTTGATTAACAGCAGATGGAGATTATGCTCGGTAATCTACTGCTTTTCCTGCAGTTCTTGGATGTCAATGTTGAATTTACTGTCGAATTTGAACCACTGAATTTGTGGAAGCGAATTTGTAAAGCGAAATAAAGTGGACCGAAAATTGCCCGTTGAATATTATAAGTTGTAAACACTTTTAATATTTTGGAAGTGAAATATGAAAGCTGAAAATGGATTATTGAATTTTTATGAATGAAAATGTATTTGAAATGTTTTGAATTGAAAAATTCACAGCTTAAATATTCAACCATGTTGAATTTCAGCCCATAAAAATGTAAAGCCTAAAAATCCAATGCATTATTGCAAGCATGGTTATGCAATGCATATTTTTTTCAAGTAGTGCAATTCAACAGACTTTTTTATTTTACTTCCATATTCGTCGTTCTTGTTCCAGGCTTTACATGTTCAGTATATAGATGCATATTTTTTCTTTGCAAAGTGACATCGCCAACTACTGGCCTGGTATGTATAATACAGTGTTTTTAGTCGTTTTGGCGGATCTGTGTGAATAGGGATTGATTTGACAATGTTGTCTTCTGTAAGTGAAAAACGCAAAGGATTTAATTTTCCACGTTTTTAGTACATTGGTGTTGTGTAAATGTACCCTTAGGCAATGTATCCCCTTGCAGTTTAGTCAGACAATTTACACCTAAAATATTGTAAAGGTTTAAAACGAATGAATGAAAAAAGACTACTAAAGCAGGGCCTGATAGGCAGATAAACAGCTATAAATTGACATGGCATGACATTTCTTTATATATTCCTTAGGTAATACTGTTCTGTATTAGAGACATGCCAGTTTGTCTGTAATTGCTTCGGTCAAGACATAAATTAAAGTAGTGAAGATAGCAAGAGCAATAATGATACATTTGCATTCCCAGTGCATACATCTTGTAATCTGTGCTGTTCCTCCACTTTAAACACATTCAATGCTTCAAAGGCAATTAAATTTACATTAGTTTAATGCTCTTGGCAGACTTCAAAGATGTGCATTCATTTTGTTTGTTTTAGTTATAAAGGACAGCAAAAGATAGTCAAGCAAATATAAGTTCCAATAAGAACACAAGTTGCAACCAATCAAACTTTCTACATGAGTCATTCTATGGAAAACGTTAATTTTTCATTTTATTTTATTTACATTTACAAAATTGTATCGGAAATAGTTTTTACATTTTTAAACAAATTAAATTTTATTTTCCCATATTAGGCCCAACCTAGGTTGGGACCTATAGGCAGTGCCTAATGGTCACTTAGGCACAGAAAGGAACAGAAAGAACTACAATTCATTATGGAATAAGACAAAAGTCATGACCAGTCTAATGGAAAGGAAGCAACATGAAAGAGTAAAAAAAAAAATTTGTTTATTAGCATAAATTGGGAATTTCAGAAGCTGACCAGGCCAAAATAACAAACAAAACATTCTTAGGTTTTTTTTTTTCAAACCTATCAAAAGAAAAGAACAATGCACTTACCAAACTGCCTAATCAAAAACAAAGATCAAAAGTTTTCAATAAAAAAAATGGTGTCAGACTCCTTAGTTTCACAATATTCAATATTTGTATGCAAATTATGACACTCGCTATTGCAAACGGTTCACTTTTACACACTCTGAAAAATAATTCAGGGGCTCAGTAAATATCACAGTAATAATTAACTTCATTAACTTTATCTCTGAATATCATTTACTTGATTGAGTTAAACATGCCAAAATAATTGACTAAAATCCAAGTTAATTTTGTCTAAAATTTACAGGTATATATACACGTTTTTTTTCACTAAAATAATTTAGTATTTGACTAACCAACTATTTATTTTAAATAAACTTAATATATTTGTGAATTTTCTATCAAAATATTTGAGAATGGAGAATTAAACAGATCTGTTTCAAGAACCACAAAAATGACTTAAGTAATGTCAATATTATTTAGTCAAAATGTTTCACCAAAATTATTTTGTAAATCATATAGATAAACTTTTAGAGTGCAGGTACTCACTCTGCACCGTCTTTGAACCAGTGATATCGCTATTCCCTCTTCCTTTCTCAAGACACCTTCATCCAAATTAATTGACTTCTTTGGTTCCAAAACTGCAACTTTCAGGGTATGTACGTAGCCATAGCAACTTATACTCTAACCATAACCTGCTCCACATGTTCCAAATTCAGTGCAAGTGTGCCCTGTTGAGCGTGCCAGATTTTGCACAATATTAAACAGAACGTAACTAAGAATGTAAATCACCATTAATAAATAATAAGAAAGAAGAGGTATGGCGTGCTTCTTTTTAGTGTCATTGCATGGTGACTCATTGATTTGGCTCTCCTTTGAGAATGCCAATTTGTATGGTCACCGTTAACTCTAAATGTTATACTATGTTTTTTTTAAATATATATTAATAATAATAATAATAATAATAATAATAAATCTTGCATGTATTGTGACACTTTCAGTTAAATATTTAGTGAGTGGCACTAAAAGCGCATTCTGTTTGATCAAAGACAGATGAATGTTAAGTTGTCATACATATTGCTGCAAATCCTAAATTAAATGTTTGATTATTGGCACTACAAGGTAAAAGCTGTTTCATGTTTGAAAAAAATATTAAAGCAAACGTGAAAAAAAAAAATCCGAATGCTGTTTAAAAGACTGCAAGGAACATTTGATGAAGGACTTACGGATGGGTGTCAAGAAATTATCTGACAGTGGGAGAGTGTGGTCAAATTAGGAAATGGTCAGAGGAAGTGTTGCTTAGTAATAGTTGGAGAAAAGTTTCTTCAGAAGTTATTCCATCAATTACACCTATGAGTCAGCCAAGTAGCAAATTTTATATAGGATTACTTCTAATGAGGATGCTTAAAACCCTTCAAAATTGACCTGAGGAGACAGGAAAACCTAAATCAATACAACAAACCAATGTAAGCAATTAAAATTCTCCAAGTTCTGAGACACGCAAAAAAGTGCAGAGATCTCAGTTTATAAAAAACTGGAGGTGGGCAATGAAAATAGCCACAGAAGTGCAGGGAGTCTCAAATGCATCTACATTGCATGGGGGCGGCAGTGGCTCAGTGGTTCATGTAGGTTGTCTACAAACCGAAAGGTTGGTGGTTCAATCCCCGGTTCCACTTGACCAAGTGTTGAGGTGTCCATGAGCAAGACACCCTAACCCCAGCTGCTCCTGATGAGCTGGATGGCGCCTTTCATGGCTGACACCGACGTCTGTGTGTGAATGTGAGGCAAAATGTAAAGCACTTTGGTGGCCATTGGGTCTGTGAAAGCGCTATATAAATGCAGTCCATTTACCATTTTACCATTTACACTTGGTCTTTTAATGATTGCTGTGTAAATATGATATTTAGTTTTGAATTTACAATCTATATTACATTCACAAATTCACATTCACAACTGCCAACATTCAAGGGCAGCTGTTTCTTCAACAAGACCACACATGAGCAAGTTTCATCAATATCAAGATATTTACAGCTCATATTTTTAGTTGTTGCACGTGATAATGTGCCATATGTCACGTGATAACGGCAACAGATGTCCGGATCACATTCATACTTAACGTGATCTGGCTATATAGTACCTAATATTTTAGTGCACGTTAAAGCAGGGCTATGCAGGTTCGGGAATTTCTTCACTGTATTCTCGCTTTTGCTCGCTGGTTTCTCTATAGAGCTCCCCCTACAGCTTCGGAATAGATATTTGACAACGCTGTCGAAAAACTTGTTGGCGACTCTCAGATTCCAGAGGCTAGTAGATCAACGACATCAAAGCAGATGGGACATTCTTAAAAACATCGTCTTCATTCGGGTTCAAACAGCTTGAGGGAGCGCAATAATGATAGAATTTTAACAGATTTCTTTTTGCCGTAAAGCAATTATTTACATCGCAAGACCTGATATCACTTGTTACTTCCTGACGCCGCGTCCGGCGGCTTGCCGGCTCAAAGTTGCAAGTGTGTTTCTTCCGCTCACAGGTGACAGGGGGGTGCGGAACAACCACCATTCAACCCGAAAAAAGTAATACTGTAATTGTAAAGTAACTTTTACCTTTACTGAACAGCTTTGGAGTCACTGGAATGGTTATATTACTTTTTTCGGGTTGAATGGTGGTCGTATCGCACCCCCCTATTGGGTGGCGGGCCAATCGCGTGATATCAGGTCTCGCAATGTAACAAATTGCTTTACGGCAAAAAAAATCTGCTAACATTCTGTCATTATCGCGCTCCCTCACGCTGTTCGAATCGAATGAAGACGTTGTAAAGAATGTCCCATCTGCTTTGATGTCGTTGATCTACTAGCCTCTGGTATCTGAGAGTCACCAACAAGTTTTTCGACAGTGTTGTCAAATATCTATTCCGAAGCTGTAGGGGGAGCTCTATAGAGAAACCGGCGAGCAAAAAGTGAGAATACAGCGAAGACATTCCCGAAACTGCATAGCCCTGCTTTAAGGAAGTACTAATCCAAAATACAAAAGCCACAGACGATGGTTGTGTTCGAAACCACTAACTGTCTGAGTAGGGACTTCATTTTAATAAGTTACAAAGTCTCCCCTTTATTTTTAATTTATTGATTTTATTTCACATACTCTAAATTTTATCGGTCCCACTTTATTTTGATAGTCCATTTGATACATTCTCCTAACTATAAGTAACTTTTCAACTACATGTCAACTAACTCTCATTTGAGTATTAGTAGACTGTGGTAGAATGTAGACTGTTAGGTTATGGTTACTGTATTTTCCGGACTATAAGTCGCTCCGTAGTATAAGTCGCATCAGTCAAAAAATGTGTCATGAAGAGGAAAAAAACATATATAAGGACTATAAGTCGCATTTATTTAGAAATTTATTTCACAAAATCCAAGACATTTAATCTGGAAAGGCAAGTTATTCAACTACACTATAGAACACAGAACAACAGGCTGAATAGGTGTCCGGCATGTTAACTTAACACAGGGTTTTCCCGCAGCACTTTGGAACTAAAGTGAACGCCTAAGCAACACACGCTGCCGCCTTAACTACGTTGTCAAAAAAAATTATATGAGCGATATCCGCCGTGTTACTCTGTACTGTTTAGAGCTCAAATTCTCTGCCCGAGCCCGATATTTCCCACCGCTATTCTCTGGCCGGGCCCTTGATCTAGAGACGTGACTAGATTTGATGGCCAAGATCGAGCGCAATGTGTGCGGGCTGCGGGAGAATAAAATTATTAAATAGAAATATCTATGAATAAAACATAGGCCTATATATAGAAAATATTTTATTCATCTGTTGCAGAAAAGCAACAGGATCAACTAAGATAAAAAAGAAAAGATTTACTGGCCAGAGTTTCTATTTGTAACATGTTTGCAGCGTTAAGCGATGTAGCCAATCACAGACATATGTGTTTATTTATTGAACGCAATGGCCAATCATAAGCATTTAAGATAGAATCCCCTCACTGCTCAAAACTGACTTTTTTTTCAGTGCTGAATTCTGCATGCTGGCAAATCCTCTGATTATAACAAACAAAGTGTAGATATTATGAAAGCAGCCTGCTTGCTTTTATGTTAAATAAACAGTGGTTTGTGAATGTTAATGCTATAATAACAAATTATTTATCAGGAGCATTTATGCTGATGAGTATGGTGGCGACACGTAGGTATTAGTACGTAGACAACTTGAAGGTATTTAACGGAGGTAAAGAAAAAAAAGTATTTTTTTCTGACAAAACCCATTTTCTGCGGGAAACCCTGATTCTGATTCAGCTTCGCAATAGCATAAAGAATATATACCTGGGAGGCTGAATAGGCTAAATTAACATAAGCCGGCGAGTCCAAAAAGTTACCGGTAAGCAAGTTCACCAAGCTCCCGCGACCTCAATCCACATCACTGTGTACACTTCATCCTCTGTGTCACTTCTGAATAACTTCGCTAACTAGAGCGCCCTCTCGCGGCTGTAGACAGTGTAGCAACATTGAAAATGACAGCTGCTTATTCAAATTACTAAATTGAGATTCTCTAGAACACTTCATTAAATTGCCTGAACAGACAAGAGGTGTCTCGTTCTCCCATTCCAACATGTAACCGGACACCACACATTCCTCACACCAGGACACACACACACCAAGAGACTTTTTATTTCAACAGAATCATATTTAAGACATTAACGAATGGACTTGATATTTTTCTGTGTTGCTATTTATGTGTCATGACAGATTTGGGTTTAGTTTACAATTATAGCATGTATTAATTAAACTTTAAAATGTCTATACTAATGCATAATAATTAAATGTTGTATTCCTAAATGTAACCCGAAGATGTTTGATACCATTGTAAATCCTGAGACCTAACGGAGTTGAATCTTGACTGCAAGGTACAATAATATGCATTTATTCTAGGAAATACCATACTTCTAAATATGAATGTTAAATTCGAACTCACATGACATAGTCAAAGTGGGCGTGTCTTTACAAACAAAGGAACATTCTCCCGCTCTAGATCAGAGGATCCGATTCGCTCTTGTCCCAGAAGAAGGCGTATCCTTACATTCCTTAAAAGCCAAAACGCTCTTCCTGCGCCCTCTTGTCCCCTGCTCTTCCTGCCGTCGTCAGCATGTAAAGTCTCCGATCCTGGAACTCCTTCCAGGAGTTCCCTCCACTTTTTATTTCCTTTATAAAGTGTCTTTTGTTTCCTTTTTAAATTCTCCTTTGTTCGTTTCCACCTACGAGTCGAACGAACGAAGCCTGAATTCCTTCAGCAACTTCACTTGCAACCAGCCTTCAAAGCTCCCGCGAAAACGTGCTCTGGCAACGAGCACGCGCCCTGCTTTCGAAGCTTCACGAGAGAACGCGCCTCAGCACGAGAACACGCGCTCTGCGCTCCACACTCACACAACGATCCCTTTGCAAGTATCAAACTCTAACGAGTTTTAATGTTTTAAGGTTCGATGCATTGATGTCTCTCCAGGTTTCTGTGATTTTTGCTACATGAGATCATTACGTGATCTCTCTCTCTCTCTCTCATCCTCTCTTTATCTCTCTCTCTCTGTCCCGCAATCAAATCGAGCGCGTGCCCCAGAGCACTCTCTCCCTCTCTCCCTCTCTCTCTGTTCCGCATTCAAATCGAGCGCGCTCCGGCCCTCGATCTCATTCTCTCCCTCTTATTCTCTCTCCCAAACGCACGACCAAAAACCTCTGTAAATCGCTCCCCGCGCGTGCGAGGTGTGCGTTACTACTGCTAAATAGCACCAGCTTAAAGCAGAGCAATCTCTCTCTCTCTCTCTCTCTCTCTCACTCTCACTCTCTCTCTCATCATCTGTTACCCGTTTTGTCTGGTTTGTTAACTGTAAGTAAATGTACATAGACATATAAAACGTGTATCTTGTGTAATAGCCTATATTCTGTAGTTTTGCATTTATTAAAACAATATATTCAACTGTTTCTGGAAAACGCTTGTAAAACGAGTCAATGAGGTTCACGATCCGAGCTACCGCGCTCAATATTAACTACATTAAGTAGTTTAATTTTATAAACACAGGAAAATTAATATTCACGACCAGAAGGTTAATATTTCTTGGAGTTTGTAACGGATAACTTTATTGAGAAATTGATAGTTTAACCGTACCTACGGTCGTTGCTGGACAACACCGATTTGATGGTTACATGAATTTCCCTTAAAGGTTGTCTCATAATCGAAATTAAGATTATTGATATATGAATGAGGAATTATAAGACGTTATGATCGATTATTCATATATTCATATAATCTATACGTTTTCAATTTCGATCATTTAATGTAACTGTAATATGCGAAATATTAATCATATTCATGATTAGTTATTAAAATTCCCTATAGATCATTTGAGCTAATTCATACGGACCCAGGAGTCAGAAGCATAAGGCATATAAAGTCTACAACAGTAATGTTTTCTCTTGGTTCATCTCAGTCAGTATGAATTAATTTTGATATATAAGTTGCATCATAAGTTGCATTAAATACCAGCAATACCATAGCAACACAACTAATGTGTCGACCAAGTACCTAGAGTGTGCCAATGAGTGTTCCACCAGAAACATACTGTAGTCCTGGAAAGAAACGTAGTTATGACTAAACCTTTATGAACTATAAAAATCTGAAAACGGTTTAGATCAAATTCAATTTATTAGTGGTAGTTATCAGTCTATTTTACACATTTAATTAGAGTACGTATTAATGTAATTAATGACGAAATGTTGAAAGACCCGAAACACCCGAGGACCCGAGGTGTTCAGGTGCATCTGAAGATGTATTTAAAGAACTACTTGTTCTGGCAAGGCCAGTGACTCCCAGGAATAGACTGGTTGACAACCAGGAAGAGGCTGGTGACTACTGAAGAGACAGTTGGCAGCTTGGGAAGACAGCACTCGGGGTGGGAAGGGTTGGCAGCCCAAACCACATCATCTGAGAGGAGGAACCCTTTTTGAAGCTACAGATCGACTCATGGAAGTATACCCCCAGGGGAGCCCGAGAGGGGGGGAGAATGAGAACCCCAATCTGACAGACCCATGGTTACCGACTAATGGCAATGGAGGAACGACAACGACCGCAGTATGCAGGTGCGGGAAAACCTGCAAAAACAGCCGTGGCCTAAAGATCCACCAAGCCAGGATGAAGTGTTTGGAGAACGAACATGTGTCACAGCGCACAGATGTTACATCTGATGAGACGCAGGAGGAGCCGAGCCAGGAAGCACCCCATAGCGCTCAGAGCCTCCGTGTGCCACTAACCGTTCCCCCAAGTCTTCTGCCCCAAGCAAAGGTGCGAATCAAGTGGCCACAGGCCTGTAAGACGGCAGTCTGGAGACAGTTCGACGAGGACGTCGACAAGGTGCTTGAAGCAACAGAGAAGGGAGATGTGGATCGAAGGCTGCAGGCAATGACGACCATCATCTCCAGTCTAGCTCAGGAGAGGTTCGGTGTTGAGGAGAAGCGATCAACGCCAACCATCTACTCCATGAACCACAGAGCAGCGAAGATCCGCAATATCCGACAGGAGTTGAAGTCCCTCAAGAAGCAGCACAAGGAAGCCAGTGAGGAGCAACGCCCCCCTCTGGGGGAGTTGAGATCTGTCTTGAGGAAAAGGCTGATGACCTTACGCAGAGCAGAATGGCACCGTAGGCGTCGAAAGGAGAGATCCAGAAAGAAAGCTTCGTTCATTGCCAACCCCTTTGGCTTCACTAAACAGCTCCTGGGACAGAAGCGTGATGGAAAGTTGCTCTGTTCAAAAGAGGAAATTGACCAGCATCTGCACAGCACTTACAGTGACCCTCTCCGGGAGGAAGAGTTGGGCCAATGCGGACATTCTTGTAGATCCACCTCGCCCACCAAGGAGTTTGACAGCAGGGAGCCACTGTTGAAAGAAGTCCAGGAGTTGTGCGTAAGGCACGATCTAGCTCTGCACCTGGACCCAGTGGAATCCCATACAAGGTCTACAAGAATTGCCCCTTGCTACTCAGGGCGACTCTGGAAGATTATTCGAGTCATTTGGAGAAGAGGAAAGGTGGCACAGCAGTGGAGGTTTGCTGAGGGAGTCTGGATCCCCAAGGAGAAAGATTCCAAGAAGATCAAAACAGTTCAGAATAATCTCATTGCTGAGCGTGGAAGGCAAGATTTTCTTCAGTATAGTAGCAAGGCGTCTGACCAACTTCCTCTTAACTAACAACTACATAGATACATCTGTGCAAAAGGGAGGAATGCTGGAGTCCCAGGTTGCCTAGAACACACGGAGTGGTGACTCAGCTCATCCGGGAAGCTCGTGAACGCAAGGGAGACCTCACGGTACTGTGTTAGACCTAGCCAATGCATATGGCTCAATCCCCCCACAAGCTGGTCCAGACCACCATGACCAAGCACCATGTGCCCGCGTCATATTGTAGATCTGATCTTGGATACTACAACCATTTCAGGATGCGAGTCTCTGCAGGAGGTGTGACATCAGATTGGCACAAACTGGAGGTGGGAATAATCACAGGCTGCACCATCTCTGTGATCCTATTTGCGGTGGCTATGAATATGATTGTCAAATCGGCAGAGCCGGAGTGTCGGGGGCCCCAAAGCAGAGGAGGGGTCCGCCAACCGCCCAATCAGAGCATTTATGGATGACCTGACAGTCACCGCAGAGTCAGTGCCAGGAGGCAGGTGGATACTCCAAGGGCTGGAAAGCTAATCCGTTGGGCTCGGATGGAGTTCAAACCAGCTAAGTCCCGTTCGCTAGTGCTAAAGAAGGGCAAGGTCACGGACAGGTTCAATTTCAGCATCAAAGGGGCAGGATACCATCATTGTCAGAACAGCCGGTGAAAAGCTTGGGCAATGTTTTTGACAGCAGCCTCAGAGACTTCGTATCAGTCCAGTCAACCTGCCAGGAGCTGGACAGCTGGTTAAGAGCAACAGACCGTTCTGGCCTCCCCGGCAAGTTTAAAGCGTGGATTTATCAACATGGCATATTGCCAAGAATACTCTGGCCACTACTTGTGTATGAGGTTCCCATTTCCCACGGTGGTGAACTTAGAAAGAAAGGTCAGCAGCTGTCTCAGGAGATGGTTAGGGTTGCCTAGGAGTCTCAGTAACACCGCCCTCTATGGAAACACCACAATGCTCCGGTTGCCTCTGAAATCCCTGGAAGAGGAGTTTAAAGTGACTCGGGCACGTGAGGTGCTGATGTATAGAGACTCAAAGACCCCAAAGGTGGCCCACAGGCAGGAGTGCTGGTGAAGACAGGGAGGAAGTTGAGCGCCCAAGCCGCTGTGCTGGATGCACAGGCTCGACTGCGGCACAAAGAGCTTGTGGGAGTGGTGGCCCGAGGAAGAGCAGGCTTGGGGATGTTCCCAACACCACCCTCGCCACAAAGAGGGGAAGGGGAGGGAGAAGCGCAGCCGAATACAAGAAGAGGTCAGAGCGGCGGTGGAGGAAGGAAGGGATGAGCAGAGCAGCTGGAATGGGGCAACAGGGGGCCTGGACCAGGTGGGAGCAGGCCATGGACCGCAAGGTCACCTGGATGGAGCTCTGGCAAAGTGAGCCTCACCGCATTACCTTCCTTATTCGGGCAGTATACGACGTCCTGCCTAGCCCAGCAAACCTCTGTACGTGGGGAAAAGCAGACACACCCCACTTGCCAACTGTGCCCAGCTCATGGAACGCTGGAGCACATTCTGAGCTCCTGCCCAACAGCGCTTGGCCAGGGTCGTTACACTTGGCGTCACAACCAGGTGCTGAAATCTATTGCAGACACCATCAGCAAAAGAAATCAGCAAAGGCGGCCAAGGGAGCAACACTACTTGCTCAATCGCATTTGTTAGGGCAGGAGAACAGCCACAAGCAGGGAGGAAGGCCCCAGCAGGGATCCTGGCATCAGCCAAGGATGGAAACTCTCTGTAGATTTGGAGAAGCAGCTGAAATTCCCCCCAGCACATCATCAGCACAACTATGAGGCCAGATATTATTCTAGTCTCAGAGAGCACCAAGAATATAATCATCATGGAGCTGACCGTGCCATGGGAGGACCGCTTGGGAGAAGCCCATGAAAGAAAGATGACCAAATATGAACATCTGGTCACAGACTGCCGAGCACAGGGCTGGAAGGCGAGATGCATGCCTATCGAGGTTGGCTGCAGAGGATTTGTGGGGCGCTCCCTACACAAAGCCTTTACTGCGCTGGGCATTGCAGGAACAAGGCAGGAGCAGGGCCATCAAGAACACCACCGACGCAGCCGAGAAAAGCCTTGAGATGGCTCTGGATTCGTAGAGGAGCACCATGGGGGCAAGCGAGTGCAACCTGAACACAAGTCGCGGTCTGATCAGCCGTGGCTGGGTCGCCTGGGCGAGGGGTGGTCTGATGTTGAAAGACCCGAAACACCTGAGGACCCCAGGTTACATCACTGATGATGTGTTCAGGTGCATCTGAAGATGTGTTTAAAGAACGAAATAATAGTTCACCATTCTAATTATTTTGAAAGGGAACCAGCTCAGGAGTAGATTATGTTCAGATAATAAGTTGTTAAAGCTACTTGTCACAGTGTCTGGTTTGTGTTTCCCCATGTGTCCACTAGAAGTCTTTTTCCCCTTCCCTATCACCATTCACTCTGAAACCGAAATTCCCATAATCCTTTGTCTGTTCCCATCACTCGTGATTGCACTCAGCTGTTCCCTATCACATTGTTAGTGTCTGTGTATAAATACCCTGTCTGTTTCTGTTCATTCAGTCAATTGTTGTATGTCATGCTACACTTCTGAGGTCTGTTACAAGTCTGTTCTTGTTTTGTTTCTTGTTTATTTTGTGTATTTGTTATTGGACTGATTAAAATGGATTTCGACCCTTGCATGGATGACTATGATTCTGATTACTTGGATTTTGACCTTTGAATGGATGATGACGAATTGGTTTGCCCTGATTATTATATTGCTACATTTGGATCCAGCTAATCCTCTGTATTGTCCCGTGACACTACTTTCATACACTGAAAGTTACCTCTATTGTTTACCTCTATTGTCTATATATACCTGTACCTCTACCTCATTGTTTAGCTACCTCTAGTTAATCTGCTTACTTGCCCTTAAACATACCCAGGTAACCTGCTTTATGGAATACCAATATATATTTTAGAGTCTCTGAAGAAATTTGAAGTAAACATTTGTGAATCCATAAGGTCTTCTCCAGGAATTCTCCAGGTCGAGAAATATACAGGACTGCAGTTTTATTTTTGTGGATACATATGATTTCTGACTAAAATTAAGAAATTATCGTCAGACTTTTATCATTATAATTTAATTGTACATTTAAACTTTACAAATAGAACTTTCTTAATGCAGTATATTGAGTTCATTCACCACATATTTTGTTATCTTACGTTGAATACCTCGGTCATAAGGTGAACGCTCAAGGTCTCCAACCTCTATTAGTATCTCTAATAGATATATAGTGGTGCATTTGATACCATTGGACACAACATTCTTTTAGAGGTGATCTAAGTAACGTTTTTTACCTTAACTCAGTGGAATGGTTATATTACTTATTTCGGGTTGAATGGTGGTGGTTTCGCACCCCCCTGGTGCCCGAGAGCGGAAAAAACATAACTTGCAACTTTGAGATGACGGGCCGCTGGCCTCGCCGTCAGGAAGTATCGTGTGATATCGGGTTTCGCGATGTAACGAATTGCTTGACGGCACTGCACACGTACACGCGCCCATTCAAGCACCGGCTAGAAGCAAAGGGCAACGATAGATTGAGTTCTTCACATTTTCGTCATAGCTGAGCCTGTAAAAAAGAATCAGAAAGCTAGGAAATCTTTGTCGGAGGACTAAAGAAAGAGGAAATGGGAGACTGATCGAGCAAGAAGTCAGACTCGAGTAAATATCGGACCGGCTTTTTCAGAATGGCGAGACCTGAGAGAAACAGAAGCCTGCAAAACGGATGCTGACCTCAACTTCTTGCTGTTGCACTTGTAAGTATCTTTGGAATAAACTGTTTAATATTTAAATTTCAAGTTATTGTGACCTCAGGATGTTTGCTATTGTCAGTAAAGGTTTTTATTATGATCGCTGTCTGTTACGGGCTTACTAGTATGCTAACGTTAGATACTATAACTTTGATGTTAGCATTGTCATAGCAAACACGTTTGATTTCTATAGTTGTTTGGCCGTTCCTCTGTCGGTTTTATTTAGTTGCATCCAGGTGTTACTTTGCTTTTATTTGGCGCCGGTGTAGCTTTTTTGCAGTGCGCTACATAGTGTAGAAGCCGATGGCTCACCGATCGCATTCTGTATTGATCCATAATATGCTACAAATCCTCATCAACTACAATGAAGCCCAGACTAAAAATATTTTCCATGACCGTCTTGTTTGCAAATATAGAAGTGTAGGATTACAAATTTATTAAATGTTTAATTTAGTTTTTACTGCAATAGTGTATAAACTGATACTGATTTCAGATGATTATTGAGTCTCCAGCAAGAGTCTCCTGTCCTGCCAGTCCTGTTTTCTCTATTGTATTTTAAATGAGTCGCATCACTGAGATTCTCACCTTTCAGCCTAGCTGTTGGGGAGACTTTCACCTTTTGTCTTAAATGGCTCTCGGATGGCCTTTGGAACCGGAGTTCCTGGCCATTTTTAGCATGTGAATAGTTATGCTGATTCCTAGCTCAGACGTTAAAGAATTAGACTGATTAGATTGGCAATACAATAGAGTAAATATGCTGATTTTGCTCAATTTCTCTAGACAACCTACCAGACCGGTTTTAGCTAGATAAGAATTAACTCCTCCTTGCTGTCGTATGATTTGTTTAAATTTGTCTCCACCCCAAGAAGTCTCCTCCCCCTTGGAATGTATAAATTACCATGTATACTGTTTAGATTCAGACTGTTTGAAAGAATTGCCGCCGCGATCAATAAAGAAGATCTTCTGCTTGAACGTGATCCAAACGTCTCCTGGTGTTTGTTTAGAAGAAGGAAAAGTTTCCTACAGAAGTTGCGTGGGCTTATCAAGTTACTGTTAGTGACACCCCAATGCCCTCCCGCCCTCCAAACAACACGCACACGCACAATCACACACACAATTTATCCCCTCACCCCTTCCCTTGGCCTGATGTCTACCCCGCACCCGAAACTACATTCTAGTGATTTCACTCTGCTCTGCCCAGCCCCCAACAGTGTAGTCAACAGACAGATGTAGCCTAATTTCAATGCATTCCACAACAATTACCTATACGCATGCAATTTCACAATGTACTGTTATAAATGTTGCAAAAATGCTGTCTTATATGCACTGCTGACAAGCACTGGCAGGTTACATCCACACCAAGCAAGACCCACTCCAGACCACCAAAACCACCTGTTTCCAGTATCACAGAAGACTCAGATCGAGACCAGTATGTTTTCTTCCCCAGCCTTTATTTATCCTGCCTGTCATTTTGTAATTCCAGTGCATTATTCAGGGATGTTCCTGTAAATCTTCCTGAGTTTTGTTTGCAGCCATTGTCTTGAGAGGGAGAAGTTGCCGATTTGGAAATGAGGTGAAGTTCACCGCCATATGATAGTATGGTGTATTGTTTTCAGAGAGGGTTTCTTGATCTGCTTTTTTTGTGGCTGTTGGCTTATGTTTTGGAGTCTCTATTTTTCTGCTCGCAGCATGCACTCTATGAGCATCGAAGAGCACCACCACGAGTCTTCAGATGAAGAGGGGGCTAATGATTTTAGGAAGACCATGTAAGTGCTGTCCATTAGTCTTTCATTTACTTCCATTGACCTCTTTCCTCTATCTGAAATATCTGTATGTGTTGTCTGAACAGCATTGAGTTTGATGATTTTGGGGCTGATCCAAGTCTCTTGGGTTTGGAGGAAGGAGACAGTTCGGATGAGGATTTTGTCCCTTCTCTTCATTTATGGTATGTTTGCATTTTATTTATAAATTTTGTGTGGAAGTTGAGCTACATTTTGTCGGTCGTAAAGCGCAGCTTCTTTCTTTCTAAACTGTACTACAACATTGTCTTTAGAATATGAACTAATGTAATTCTTCATGTGAAGTATTTTGTTTAAAGATTATCAATATGCATATTCAACTCTTCAGAATGGTTGGAGACAAGGCAAATGACCTGGCTGAAATCAGTGTGGATTAGGCCGTTTTAGACATTGACATGCCCGACCCTCCCGCTCCTGAATCAGAGTCCACCGCACATCCCCAACGAGTACTCTCTGAAGATGATCTGGTCAGTAAAACTGCCAGCATAACATACAACGACAATCTGCTTGATCTCGCCATGCACTTGAAACTACCAGTGCAACAGTGCACCTTTGCAGACAGAGTGCTAGGCGTAGCATGCTCTGGTGCACAACCTTTTCAAGTTGCCATGAAAACACGGGGGACAGGAGTAGTTTTAGAATGGGTAAGAAGATTGTCAAAAGAAGGGTGAAGATTGTCAAAAAGTAAATTTTGTCTTGAATTGGCTTTTCTACAGGGTGCTGTTATTGTGTTTCACTTTTGTATGTATGTTTGTATTTTTTCTCACATAACATTGCCATTTCTTTACATTAGCTATGGCCCTTCGGACACTCCATATGGAAATGGAATTCGCAGCCAACCTTGAAGTTCGGCATGCAGGGCGGTGACTTTATGCTGTCTGCCAACATTCTTCTGTCCAGGAACAACTACAGAAAAGTAGCCCTACTCTTCAAGTTTATGTCGATGGGGATGGTTACCGAATCCACATTCTACAGAATCCAGGATGCTTACTGCATAGAGCCGGTGCAGGAGTATTGGGATAAAACTAGAGCAGAAGTCCTAGACCGTTTACGGCAGAATGACCATGTTGTTCTCCTGGGTGAGGAACAGTCTTACAAGTCTGTATGATATGCTGTGACTGTATGATTGGAAGCTGGAAGCTGGAAACTGTGATTCTAATGCTTATAATGTCTGTTTGCAATAGGTGATGGAAGAATGGATTCTCCTGGTAAGTTCTGTATGCATACTGTCAAAATTGAGAATCAGATTTGTATGTATCTTCTGCGGTACTGCTTTATCATTATCTTCTAATATCTTTGGTTTTATGTTGATGATGCTTTTAGACTGAAATAGCATCATGGCTGCTCCGAGACTGTCAAACTATTCTTTTAGCATAACATTTGGCCTGGTAGAGGGTGCAACCCTCAAGGTTAACAATCCAAATGTATGTCCTGGCAAAATGTCCACTGTCTCTCACACCTCCCTTTGTGAATTGCATAATCTGAATGAGAATTTTCCTGTGGTTAGAGATTGGGATGTGTAAATTATGTCTGCTGCTCTCTCCTGAGCATGATTGATAGATCAAAGCCTCTTTCCTCATTGACTGTAATTCTGACGGCCTCTATAATAATGTACACAAGTTATATGCTGACAGTTGTGCTTTTGCCTCAGGTCATTGTGCACAGTACTGCACATACACTACAATTGAACAAGACTCCAGAGATGTGGTCCACATTGTTTCCGTTGATAAACGCGAAACAAATTAAAACTCAGTCATCATGGAGAAGGAGTGCTTTGTTCGCACAATGGATGCGCTCCTTCCAGAGCTTTCTATAAAGGAAGTGGTCACTGATGCTCACCCACAAATCACCGCTTTACTGAGTAAGGATAACTTTTGGTTATGGTGAAGTCATAAAGCCTATAGACCGTCCCAAGTAATGATGTGGGTTGGTGTACTTCACCATGTCTGCAATGAGCACTCCTGGGCAACCAGTTGCTGTGAACATGAGCCACTGGACGAAGACAGCCAGAACAAGCCTTGGATCATACAAGGTAATTTAAACCAATACTGGTGCAGAATTCAACACTGTATGTGAATGCATACATTTTATTGACCGTGTTATGACTATAGGTTCAGCTGCTCACAAGGCACTTACTAATCTTGTCCTTGAGAAAAGATGGCTGACCCTGGTGAAAAAAATTCCTAAACTTCAGGTAAATATCTGTAAGAAACGGTTGTGTTCAACCAAGTTCTTTTGGAATTTCCAGTATTCCTCACTCAAGTGTTTGTCATGTTTCAAATGCAGCATAGTTGACCTTATTTCAATGTAATCTGTAATGTGGATTTCATTTATTATTATTTAAAAATATAAGACAAAACAACGCATGTATTACCATGAGTGTTGTTGTAATTATCTGTCTCTCCCACCCACAAAGGACCACATCTGATTTGGAGTCATTCCAAAATCACATTTTGATGTATGCAGCAAAGCGCATGGCCTACTCTCCGTTTGTATACAAGACTCGGACATTACTGGGAGCCATTGATTATAATAAACACAATCAACGCCACCCTCCACGCAACCGAGATGGACAGAAAATGTAGGTATTTTTGTGACATGTTTTTCTTTTTTTATCTTGTAGAATGACTAACGACAAACACAAATTGTTCGTGCTCTCTAGTTACAGACGGAAGTACAACAAGAAATCAAAGAGCTGGAGCGTTTACACGATGAAGGTGAAGAAGCAGTACACGTACATTCCAGAGATCCAGAGGGCCATTCTTGCCAGGAGACTGGGAAGTGGGTCTGGCCTTCCCCGAAAATAGACGCTAAGGCCTGATGACCCAAGGCGCCTGGATGTACTTGCTATAATTTAGAAATATACTGTGAAAGACATGTAGGCAGCTGGGATGAAAAGTGGTAAGAAGAACTTTTACAATGTGTATGGTAACAACAAACTATTTACAATATGATAAGAAATTGTACTATGCAGCAAATATTGCAAAAAAATACGCTAGGCGGCTCACCCTGAAGCCGGTGTACTGCCCTCTGGGGTCAGGGAAAGTGTCCCTTATCCGACAAACACAGCAGCTGGGTATTACTACTCGGATGCCCACACCCAGGCGGCCATGCTGCCACAACACAAACTGCCTATAGGCTGTATGTCTGAACTGGCGCTGTTCCATCCCAGGTTCAGCATTATCAACCAGTGCAAATATGTCATTCCAGGCTGCCCTGGCCAGCCGCAACACACCCTCATCTAAAATATAAAAGTCAATGTAAGCCATCTTGCTTATGCATTGCTGTGGATGTTGCCAGCAGCATTTCCTCTCCAGGTCTGTGTTCATCTCCCGGCAGTTTCCACAGACACACCAGTGGAGTCCGACTGGTTCAGAGTCATGACGCAGGGGCACCTCCAGAAATGACAGAACGTCGAACATCACCCCCGGGACCTGGTTATCACTCTCTCCAAGACCTGGTCCTTCTGTGAGGTGTCTAGTGAATGAAGTGTATCCTAAAACACAAAATAATCTGTATAATTACTCAGGTCTTTGAACTAAATAAAAAGACATCTCTGGTCTTGTTACACTATTTGACAAACCTTCATTTCATTGATGCATCTTTCCTGAAGATCCTGCAGTCTCCTCTCTTCTTCAGCATCCAGTATAGCACCGCTCCTCCTAGAAACTCTGGGGGTTCTCTGTCTGACCAGCCTTGAAGTTGTAGGCCTACCAACAATGGCCTGAGCAGTGTACTCAGACGAGGCTGAGGTTGACGTTGATTCCTGCAATATCACAAAACAGTTGACAGTATCTCACTTACTTTACAGATATTAGTTGAATTACGATGGCCTACACTTTTATTTGATGTCACTAAGTCAACGCGTCTGATAATAGGCAATAAACATGTTGCACATCATGATCGAGCTAGAAAAAAACGTTCTGATGCTTTCTTAGACAAGCAAAGGTAAACCGTCATTCTACCAGATAAACTTATAGACCTTGCTAATATAACTTCAGACAAATATTAGCCTGCAATATATATTTTTTTATGCTGGTAAAAATACTAGCATGCATGACAACACAATAATAAATAAATTAAAATTGCCATCAGTTGAAAGTTTAAAGAAAATATTGCTTTACTTACCTTGGTAGACATAACTGGTTTTGAAATAGCCGCTTCTTCTGCTCATCTGGGTTGACAGCTGATCAGCTGGGTTGCTCGTGGCCAGGGGGGAGGAACAACAGTTTCTTTTTACAACAGTGTGTTTGAAAGCATTTACTACCAGACACTAGGGGGAGCTTCGTAGTGAAAAAACACTCAGGCTTGCCTGGTGTCCCTTTAAATTGACTCGAAAATGATGTTGGCATTAGTGGAATTGCATTAGTGTGGATTAAATCATACTTATCTGACCATTATCAGAGTGTAGCAGTAAATGAGGATATGTCTTATCGATTAAAAGTTCAGTATGGCGTACCAAAAGGCTCGGTACAAGGATAGTTGCTGTTCACTCTGTATATGGTACCCTTAGGATATATAATAAGGAAGCATGGCATTAGTTTTCAGTGTTATGCTGATGATACTCAGCTCTAGATTTCTTCACAACCTGACGAAACTTACCAATTCACAAAATTAACGGAATGAATAGATGATATAAAAAACTGGATGACTAGTAATGTCATTCTACTTAAAGGTAGGGTAGGTCAGAATTGTCTAATAAAAACTTGTATTCAAATTTGTTTAAACTGTCTTTATATACCAATATATAATTAAAATGCAAGTACTCTGAAATAGAGAGTATAAAAAACTGAGTGACTCTAGTGTATTTAATCTTCAATAAACACAGCTCATTAATTCCATACACTCCCACATAAACACGGGTGCGCGACTGCGCGCACGTGGGCAGAGCCAGTAATAGTGGCGGTAGTCATGGCGACGGAGAGTGATAGTCGCGCAAGCCAATCACTTGTTTCGTCCGGGTAGGAATTAATGAGCTGTGTTTTTTGAAGATTAAATACACTATAGTCACTCAATTTTTATACTCTCTTTTTCAAAGTACTTACATTTTAATTATGTATTGGTATATAAAGACAGTTTAAGCCAATTTGAAAAAAAGTTCTTTAGACAATTCTTACCCACCCAACCTTTAATTCTGAAAAAAACTGAGATTATAATTATTGGAAAAAAATCTTCCTCATCTACTAACTATACTGTCTAACACTTGATGGCTGCTCTGTCAAGTCATCGTCGTCGGTTAGGAACTTGGGTGTGCTCTTTAAAACCAATCTTTCATTTGAAAGTCACGTGTCTAGTATCTGTAAAACCACATTTTTTTCATTTGAAAAATATGTCTAAATTACGTCATATGCTCTCAATGACAAATGCGGAACAGTTAGTTCATGCATTCATGACATCAAGGCTAGATTATTATAATGCTATTATGGGTGGTTGCCCTGCACGCTTAAGTGTCTTAAGTATTCTTTACAGCTCGCAAAAATACTGTTTAAATATGAATCGCGTTTTTGTGTGTGAATGAATGAACAGCTTTTACCAAACTATATTGCTATACTGAGATAAGTAAAAATCAACTGAAAATATTGAAATAAAATGTCTTTGTATAAGCAACGTATTACAATGCAAATTAACATTTATATGCCCTACTATACCATAAAAGACAATATGTTACAGACAAAATATGAAAGACAACTTATCGTTGACTAGTTTTGGATAGATTATAAAGTTTTTACTGTACAAGACTACTGCCACATCAAATAAGCTTTTGTTAGCCAGTTTCTGCTCATATGTTAAATATATAGTATGTTTTGTCAAAAATAAAGTCATCAACTAAGATGTTATTATAGTGTTTGTTCCAATCTAGGCTATATTCATACTAATGAATCTTTAACTTTGAAATACGCATGATAAAATGTATAGGCATACTTTAGTTTTTACAAAGAAAGATTACACTTGAAATTTTGTTAAAATTTTAATTGTTGTTGTAATTGTAATCTTTAATAAAATAGCAAACAATATTTATTTACAAGGTAGATGTAAACAACATCTTAAAATGTCAATATAAACCTCTTTAAATTATTCTTATTGTGTTTTATTACTGACGAATTTGGGGAGAGGATACATATTCCAATACTTTATGAAAATACAGTATTTATTTATTTATTTAGAATTTATGCAAAAAGAAACTCCGACAAGAAAATTAAATTAAGTATACAAATCAAATCAAGTTAAACATAAAACATAATAATAAAAGGAGTGGGAAGAAGAAAAAAAACTTATTTAATTGTCACAGGTCGGAGCGGACCACGTGAGTACCGCCCCTCCCTTGATCTCCACCTCAGGGAGGTTCCCAGGGATACCCCAGACGACCAGACAGAACGAGGACACTGGAATGGAATTTTAAAATACAACTCTTTATTAATTTACTTAAAATAGGGGAGGGGGGGTGAAGGGGCTAAAATCCAGGGGGACTGGAGGGTGAGGACGCCGCCTCGGAGCCCGCTGTCTCCGTCACGGGAGAACCTCAGATAAGTTGTCTCGTTCGTTGACTCAATGTCTGGCTCCGATGTCCTTCTGTTGGCTTACTCGCCTCTCTTTCCTAGGTTGAACCTTCCAGGCGTCCACGCCACGGCTCACTCCTTCTCCCGGGCACAGGGGAAACTCAGATAAGTTGTCTCGTTCCTTGGACTCGATGTTTGGCCTCAATGTCCTTCTATTTGCTGACTCGTCTCTCCTTCTCTTTCCCAGGTCGCACTCCTTGCCTCAGGCGTGGTTCGGCGGCTCCCTTGAGGGATGGGTCAGTGGTCCGGCGGTATAAAGGTAAGCACCTCCTGGACCTTCACGCCACGGCATGCTCCTTCTCCTGGGCACAGAGATATAACAAAGAAGTACTGGGGTCAGGGGTGACAGGATTACCTCTGGTCTCGGGCGTGGTTCGGCGGCTTTCTTTAGGGATGGGTCAGTGGTCCGGCGGTATAACGGTAAACAACTCCAGGGCATCCGCTGGATCGGGGTCAACACTGGGACTTTCGTTTGGTATACCGGTAAGTATAACTTTGCTCACTGGAAATCACTCACAAACTTCGTAGGCACGGTACATCCGTTTCTCTCATCCGGTACATCCGGGGGGATCGCTGAAGCGCTGTTACAGCGAAGGACCAGCAAGGGAGAACGTCCCTGCCGCACCACCCCGGCGTCTTTCCTGTCCACTGTCGCTGGCTTTCTTACGCTCACTCTCCGCAGTGGGGCCACTCGTGTTCCTAGATCCAACTTCACAAAGCTCACAGATGATACACTTCCAATGAGTTTTCTACTGCATAAGTTTCTCAGGGTACTCACACGTTGACCAACCCGTGTTCTCGTCTTATTCTCTCTTGCAGTGTTCGGCTCGCGTCCTGGCTGCTGTGCTCTCTCTCCCGAAGGGATTCGTTTATCCACACTTCCGGGAAGCTGTCCTGCATGTAACTTCTCAGTAGCGGAACACACACTTGACACTTGAATCACAATGCAAAACACGGTTTGTATTATACTCAGCCCCGTCTCTTTTCTTCCTCTTTGTGTTTGCCCAGATGCCCAGATGCCCAGATCCTTTCGCCGCGACGGCTGGAAGCGGTTCCCACCACGCTTGGCTTGAGCCCGACCCGGAACTAACAGCTGCGGCTGTGTATGACCGCTGCAACAACTGACCCCAACTGAATTCTGGAAGCCCTCTTTATACTCCTCCTGCTTCCCCTTCATCCAATCTGGAGATCACGCTGTTCATTGGTGCACCTGCCACCGATTAACCCTGATTTTGGAGCCGGGAAGGGAACCGGAAGTGGAGGTGTTTGATCCGGGCGGAACCAATCTCCGCCACTATGGTTCCGCCCCTGTGGTTCCGCCCCAGGATTAAGTCACCCCGTGACATAATCCCACCCCCTATCCACAAATCAAAGCTTACAAATAAAATGTGTATGAGAATTATGTGTTAATTAATATGAGAATTAACTGCACAATTACTAGAAATGTTTACCTTGGATATTATACAATTTGCAAGCATACACAATTTGTGGAAAAAGACAAAAAAAAAAATTCAAGTTGATTCCAACTCTGAACCAATTTTGTAGAATATATATGTATACGTGTATTTTTTATTTATTTTTGTCCTTGCATTCTTTCTTGTGGCTCAGTGACACACCTGAATGAAAGGCTCATTATGCGGGTTATTGTCTTCTAAGGTATGAACCACATTATGCATGATGGTGTTTGATCATTCACGCCCCTGCACATATTGCCTTTCCATACAAAAAGTGTCTTACAAAATTTAAATCAATGTATTGTTTTATGTGAATGATTTGGCAGGATGATTTTCAGATCATTTTGAAGCAAAAACTCTAGGCAACAACCTGCATTAGTCAAAAGTCTTGTGGGCACATATTTAGTATGTATTTTATGGCCTTATTTCAGAAACTTTTTTTTTTTTTTCAATAACCATGCATAAACATTATTCTCTCAAAAATACACAATCTCTCAAAAATACACCTCTCAAAAATACACATATGTGTAACTGTAGCTGCCTATTACACATGTGCATAATTACAATCTATAAGTACAGGCTGTTCCATAACTTAGTTACATGTTAATTACATTTTGTTACAAGTTATTACAACGTCTACTTCTAAGTAATTAATTAATTACTCTATCACGAACACCAGAAAATAAAGTGTTACCACAATTATCTCCGCAACAGAGAAACTAACTTTTAGCTGCTTTCACTGCTGCAAAGAAAATTTTAGTCAGTCATTGGATTCCTCCACATACAATGAACAGGCGTGTATGGTGCTTATCTCTGCTGGATATTATTTATTTGGAGCTATCTATCAAGAGCTTGCATTCATGGAGCAAAGGCACAGACTTTAAAGAAATGAAAGCTTAAGCGTAAGTTCTACCAGGAATACTCAATTGTTACGTCACTTATTACCTTGTCATCTAACCAACCATGTTCTAATACTCATAGTATAAAAGATCGGTACTTACACATGTCTGAGTTCGCAGATGCTGACGCCAACATCTCCTTCCTCCACACCACCACCAGCATGGTCCCTCCCAAGGGGTAAGCTGAGCTCCTGCCTTCGTCTTCAGGCAGGATATGCAGATTCCGCTACGGCGCCAAATAACTTAACTCAATATTTGTTTGCTGGGCTGTTAATAAATGTATGATTTGCTACGTCGTCGCAAACGCTCAGCAGGCACTTTCAAGTAATAATTTGTCTTTGCAAGCTACTGGTGGTGGTTTCATTCTGTTTTACTCCTATATCCTTTGGGGCCTTGCAGATCACACAATTGCCTATCGGGCCATAGACATCACACAACGGGCTAATGTGGCCTTTGAATTACATAACCTACCAAGACTTTCTGTATTAATCAAACCTAATATAGCTTCTCATGCCAACAGCTTATACAGTCATGTGTTTCATCTCTTTACGTGCAAAGATCGCTGACGGCCCAGATTATTGTTGTTCTACTTTTACTGCACGTTAAAACATCACACTCTTACTTGAAATGGACAAACAGTATCATTAAAAATATTAAAGACTCCAGGTTCAACATTTGACCACTGTTTATTATAAAACTATAGGTTGCAGTAACATTAACTTAATTTATGTCAGGCTTGCAAAATAATCTATCTGTAATGTTTGATATTTTCAACATAAATGTGAATTATCTCACGTCTCCTCTGGTTTATTTGTGTTCACATAGATGCACTAGGCAGCGTCCGTTAGGTAGTATAGACAACACTACACTACTGAAAACAACAAATTACTGAAAACAGCAGCTTAGCCAGTGTTTTTTTAGCTGCTTATATAATGTAAGTAAGCAGCTGGAATTCAAGCTAGAATGCCGTGCTGAGGCGGAGTGCTCTTTACATCGTGTGAGCGGCTGAGACAGAACGCCGCTGAGGCAGGAGGCTGTTTGTTTATCGTAAACATGTTCAGAGTGCTGGGGGTCTGCACCAGCATATGAACCCCTTGCTGTAATCCTCTCACTCGGCTTGCAGCTCCACTACCATGAGGGGAGCCAGGTTTGTTTATTGAGTTGAGCATCGGCTATAAAGAGAGCTATCAGAGTACTCGTGCTCATGGCGTAGCAGTGTGGGTAGCTTGATCCCTCAAAGGCGGCTTCTGCGTGGGCACAGAAGATGCAGGTGTCATGGCCACCCGGAAGCTTGATGGATGAATTGCATTGTGTAAAGGAGAAAGAATCTGAGGCTATGTTGCTCAGCACTGCTTTATATAGGAAGTGAGCCCGCCCTTTTTTGCACGGTTGAACACCATTGGCCATTGCAGAGCAATAACGTTATTCCAATAAGGCTTTAGTATTTTCGGAAAAAGGTGTTTCCCCATAGCGTCAGGAACTGACGTATTGTTGAGTAAACCAAATTCTAAAGGTAACTTTTGTATATTAGCGGCCATTTAACATGAGGAATGCTTACAGTTACTAATTTGTGTTTTAGTGACAAAGTTTTAGAGGAGCACGTTCAGATAATTAACACGAGAAGAGCTAATTTAGTTAATTAACTCAATTAACGATAATAAGAGGTATATATATGCAGACTTACCTCTGTTAATTGACAGTTTATCAGCATCCCTCCACCACCCCATCTCCCCACTTCTAGTTCTAACATTCCTATCACAACTGGGGTGGGTACTCTGGGTTTGGGCCAAATTCCCCATGGTTGATTGATAGGACATGATGGGTCATAAATAGGCCTTGGTTGCCTGTGGTAGCCATGCGAGACCAGCCATCTTCTAAGGGAAGATCATCTTCTCAGCTGTCATAAGCAGAGAGGTCCAGAGCAAGATGGAATTATATTGATAGACATTCATCACATCCAAACACCCAGATCAATGCTGCAATACTGTTACCAGGCAACGGAGCACCTGGTGCTAGAGATCAGGTGGTTATCCTACTCTGTTCCAAACCCGCTTGACAGTTATGTTATGTTACAGTTATGTTCAGTTATTTTTCATGGACTTTTAGTTTGTTATTTCAGACACATGTGTTCCTTTGTACAGTTTCCTGTCACTCTTTAGTTGTCATGAAGATTCATATAATCTGCACGGGTGTTAACACTAGAACTCCCAAGACGGTCATTTTGACCGTTTTTAAGTTTTACAGTGTAATAACTTTGTTAAAATAAAATCAATGTGGCTGTAGGATTCTGACTTTTCCTAAATATGTGTATATTTTATTCTGAAACTGTTATTTTATTAAAATCACAAAACACAAAACAGTTCTGACTATTTCTACCTAGAATGGCCATGGCGGTCATTTTGACCGCACGCATTATAGACAGGGTCGTTTAAAGGAATTTGGATATCATAAGTACGCTACATTTCCCGCCATTGGTAATGAGTGTCCCCGTTGCATAGGATATTATATTGCTCAATATATTATATTGTACAAGAAGTGCACAAATGAGCAAGTTTCGCGGAGGGACTTCATCACGCGACTGGCGAGCGAACTCGCTCCGACCACATGAAATCAAAAGCCACACGACCGGTGGTGCGAGAGCCAAGACCCGGGCATGAGCAGACGCAGATGGAGAGAAGGAGCCAGTGCCAAGTAAGGAGGAACTGCAAACAAAAATAAAACCAAGGAGACATGTGCCTAATGTCACAAAGTGTGTGGGAGCTGCACACAAAAGGCGGTGTTTACCTGTGTGGACTGTGCGTAAGCGTCAGTGAATGATGCAGGGTGTTTGCGCCGTTCAAATGAGCCCACTTGAGGAAAACGCGTAAACCTGATTTTGTTCATTAATATTTTTTGTTCACTGAAACTAATCGCTCTAAAGCAGTTCGTTTTCTTGTTTAGCTAATATTCATGTTTTTTCTTAGCCTGTATTTGTGTGTAGCTACTGTATTGTGCTGCATACGTGTCCATGAAAGTTTTTACAATGTATTCAAATATAGTGTTTTTGTTATTGTATATATAGGCCTATTATAAGTTATTGTATCATAAGATTTGATTTTATTGTACAAAGAAAATAAGAAAATATTTATCAATTAGGCTGGAAAATTCATTTTCACATTCATTTGTATTTGAATATAAATTTTGTGTCCTGATTTTTATTATTACCTCTCGTAACATTGTAGATCCATTTATTTTTTAGATTTTGTATTGATTATTGAACTTATTTACAAACAGGGCTGTACTAAACGGTATGTAGCTTTGACGTTTCTTAACTTTTTAGCACGTCTATTCACGTGGTGAGTGCGGTGAAAAAAATATGTTTGACGCAAAACTTTTCTCACAGAGAGGCAGCACCTGTTGGGGCAATCTTTCTTTTGTGCTGGTTTTAAGGGCGATGATATCATAACATGACGACAGGAATTAAAAGCTTCATTGGAAAACTTAAAGAGAAGGTTCAAATGTAGATATGACGTTTAGTTCGGCCATATGAACGTCAAAGTATGAACGGTCAGAATGACCGCTAGGGTCGTTCTAGTAGTTATGGAATTCCGGTAGTTCTAGTGTTATTCATCATTACCTTCATTTGCTTTGTATTTAAGTTGCAGTCTTTTCAGTTCTCAGTTGTCTGGTCTTTTGTTCACTCTCCATTCATCTCCGAATGTCTTCAGGAAGATAAGTTTCTTTTAATGCTCATTGCTAAAAGCTAACGTTACCAGGGTATCGGCAACATTCTGTTGCTAAAGCTATCTGTGTTGCTTAGGCTTATCTAGTCATTTCATTAACGTGCTCTTGCTAAGCTTACCCGACCATATTGCCAACTTGCCATATCCGATGTCATGGCAGCTGCTCACGTTGCTGTCCTTAAACTCGTCAAATCGTTTTTTTTTAATAGCTCTATGCAGCAGGCAGTCAAGCAACTCGCGGTGATAGCCATAACAACTAATGGTGCAAACGGTATAATTCTGACGTGGCACAGCTTTATAAGAGCCAACAGTCACTATTCAGTTGAGTCACCCAGGTGAAAAGGATATATAGGCTATTTAACTTGTGCTTTGGACAAACTTAATATTGTAACCGCATTCAAAATGGCTCTAAAGTCATTTAACTATGTGGGGAATAAGTTATATTTTAATCAGGAATATGATTAAGATATCTTGCATAATTTACAGTTACGTTAAATTATCGAAACTGATAATGGATCAATTGTATATATGAATGATCATAGTGCACTATGGTTCTTCATTAATATATCAATAGTCCAATTACAGATCGATTATAAGATAATTCTGATTGGAATTAAGTTAGTTACGTTCGTCCAGCGAACGGGCGTTTGTATTAATTCTCAATAGGATCATCGATTTTATCAACACAGAAGAGATCATCCTCTGGCCAGAAGAATGACGACTCCTATCCTTATAAAATTTATAAAGCATTGTAGCTTAAGATCAGACATTTTCAGGGACGATGTAATGTGAGCTTGAGACAGTTTAATCAAATCATATTTGTATTTTAATGAGACGAAGCTAATGAATACATAATTCTACATCTAAACACGTGATACAGGTATTTACACAGGGTAACGTTACGTAAACACATAAGACAAACGGATAACGACATGTAGTGAGAAAGTGTGAGAGAGAGAGATTGCTCTAATTTAGGCTGGTGCTATTTAGAGCCGTAACGCACACCTCGCACGCGCGGGGAGCGATTTACAGAGGTTTTTGGTCGTGCGTTTGGGAGAGAGAATAAGAGAGAGAGAGAATGAGATCGAGGGCCGGAGCGCGCTCGATTTGAATGCGGAACAGAGAGAGAGGGAGAGTGAGGGAATGAGAGAATGGGGGCGCGCCGTGCTGGAGCACGCGCTGAGATTGTAGAGAGAGAATGAGAGAGAAAGAGAGAATGGTCACGTGTGACCATAGAACAGTAAACATCACAGACCTTTGAGAGAGAAAGAGAGAATGGTCACGTGTGACCATAGAACAGTAAACATCACAGACCTTTGAGAGAGCCATCAATCGAAACAAACCTTAAAACATTAAAACTCGTTAGAGTTTGATACTTGCAAAGTTCGTTTGTGTGGAGCTGTGTTCAGCCTGCGCGTGTTCTTGGAGCAGAGTGCGCGCGCTCGTGCTGAGGCGCGCGTGCTTGTTGCCAGAGCAAGCTGTTCGCGGGAGTTTTGAAGAAGGCGTCTTGTGGAAGTGATATGTTACTGAAGGAATTCAGGCTTCGTGCGTTCGACTCTTAGGTGGAAACGAACAAAGTGGAATTTGAAAATTAAACAAAAGAACTTAAAGTAAAATAAAAACAGACGGACTCCGGAGGAGTCGATATCGCAGACTGTTCACATGACTAGGTAGCAGGCAGGACGCGAGAGAGGGCGGAGAAGCTCTGGCTTTCCTTTTTAAAGACTGTATGGGTCACGCCCTCGTTCGGTGTGGTCAGCCAATAACCTTCAGTGATTCGAAAGCGGGAAAGTTTTCTTTGTGTGTAAAGACACGCCCACTTTGACCATGTCATGTGAGAGATCGAATTTAACATTCATATTTAGAAGTATGGTATTTCCTAGAATAAATGCATATTATTGTACCTTGCAGTCAAGATTCGAGATTCAACTCCGTTAGGTCTTAAGATTCAAAATGGTACTAAACACATCATTTTCAGAGTATATGATAACAAAATTACATCAAATATATAGATTAGAAGCATTTAGATTTTGATTAATACACATTAATATTGAAATCAATTCCACATCGGTCGTGACACATAAATGGCAACACAAAAATATCAAGTCCATTTGTTGAGGTCTTAAATATGATTCTGTTGAATAAAGTCTCTTGGTGTGTGTGTGTGGTGATAGAGAAACAGAGTTCCTTCTGTTTTATGGTATGTGAGTGTCCTGGCGTGAGCAATGTTGGGGTGTCACGTTACAAGTCTCTTTGTGTGTGTTGTAATGGAGAAAGAGACAAAGACCACGATTATGTATCACGATTCATTAATTTGAATAAGCAGCTGTCATTGTCAATGTTGCTACAATATATTTAAATCGTACTATACTAAGTGCGTATTAAATGTTTCATTTTGAAACAATTTCAAATAGGCTTAAGATCATTTTGGGCTATTTGCAATATATTTTAACATATTAAATTGCGCTAAAACAAATATATTATACTACTTGAATTTCAAGTATATTTTAATTAATATGAATATCTTTGTGAGTCTGCTGTCAACAACAGGCCTAAACCAGCCATGGTACCAGTACAAAATCAGTAAAATATCATTGAATTATTATCAACAAAACTTTGAAAATATCGAGATATATTTTTGTTAATATTGCAAACCCCTAATGTACGGTATTAATTTTGATTTCTTCAGGTCTTAAAAAGGTCTTAAAAAGCCTTAAATTTGACTTTAAAAAATGTGCAGATACCCTGTACAAGGAATGATGGACTGTCTAATTGTATCAATTTTATCCTTAAAAAATTTAAAAAAAAATTCACACAAAGTTGAGGACTCCACTAAACAAATTTTGCCGTTTGGATTAAAAACAGAGTTCAAGATATTAAATAAAGCCCTGGGACTATTTGTACTTGTGCGAATTATCTCAGAAAAATACTGAGATTTTGCAGCTTTCACTGCTTTTTGGTATGTCATTAAAGATTCCCGTAGTATGTCATAGGATACTTGAAGTTTATCCTTTTTCCACCTGCGTTCTGCCCTTCTGCAGGCTTTTCTCAAACTAAGTGTATTGTTGTTTAACCATGGTTCTATTTTGTTTTTATATTTTTTTAGTTTCATAGGGGGAATAATATATAAAACACTAGTGCATAAATAATTAAACGTATTAAGAAGCTCATCCACATTTAACGCATTAACAAGATAATCTGAGAAAAGCAAATCACAGGTCTCTTTGAATGCCACTGAAAAATTTTCCACCGAGGTTGGAGCAAAAAGGCCAACACGTGACCATTTTTCAGGTCTCATTATTTCAGTAGTATGACAAGAAATATCAGCAGTAAACATTATAGGCTTGTGATCTGAAAAACTCAAATCACCGATCTGCACATCTGAAATAGAAAGGCCATGTGTTAACACCAAGTCTAAAATATGACCCTGTGCATGTGTTGGTTCTTTCACCCACTGGACAAAATCATACGCCTCTATGAGACAAAATAAGTATTTCACTAACACTTCGGATTCACAACCAACATGAATAATGAATATTAAAATCACCAACAATTAAAATTCTATCAAATTTAGGGGTAATATCCCCTAGAAATTTGGAGAACTCGGCGATAAAGTTTTTATTTGTTTTTGGTGGACGATAAACCACTGCCACTACCAACGAGTTCATCGAGTCCAACGCAAAACTTTGAACTTCAAAACTTGTGAAAATGTCGGTTTCTAAGATTCTACAACAAAAACCATCTCTAAAAACAGATGCCAGTCCTCCACCCCGACCAGACAAAAGGGGTGAATTAAAAAATTTATAATTAGGAGGGGTAAGTTCAGAGAAAGGAGTATTATCTCCAACAGACAGCCAGGTCTCAGTCACAAATAAAAAATCTAAGTTGCCAGAGTTTATAAAGTCGTTAAAAATAAACGTCTTGTTTCCCAGCGACCTTGCATTTACTAAAGCCATTTTGATAGAAGATGAGTCACAGACCTGTTGCGAAACGATGTGCGATGCCCGACAGAGTGGACAGAGATGATGACAATCCACCCCACCACGCCGAAGACGCGGTGAGCGGCGACGGCAGGGCGGCACTGACCAATCCGCTGACAAATGTACAATCCATTGGTAAGGAATTTCCAGAGAGCGCCTTGGGATGTAAAGGCCGCGATTCATCTCCGTCCGCACAGCATCCAGACGAGGTTGACAGACCAATCGAGAGGAGGCCAGGCAAAATGTCAGCCTAACAGCAATACCCCCGCGCTTTCCTCCTACGCCGCTTCCTCCAGGAAAGCGCACACGGCACACGGCGCAACCATAGAGGTATGTTCATCGAGCGGGGTGTAGGTGGTAGGCTGAAACTCGGACCAGTCGTATCCTCGGTGGAGTAAAGCGCTATTGTAGATCTAATATTAAGCAGCATTTGGCGATCGTATATTAACGATGTGGCCTCATTTTGACTTATTAAAGACAAGAAATGTATAGACACAAACAAACCAAGAAACAAACGAAAATAGCAGAGGAGCTGACCGCATGCCATTTCAATCGGCGCCATCTTCTGAAGTTTTTCAATATTCAATACAATACAATATTCACCATGTCGTGCCACGCTTACCAGTATCACTATATACGTTGGTCATACCGCTCAGCACATTGGTAAACATTGGAAACATGCTTGCTTTAAGGCTTTTTAACCTAGTCGTTTTCGGAACATGCCCGTGTTTAGGCTATCTGGTGCATAGTCACACGCCGTGCTAAGTTTACCAGTTATCCACCATGTGGTGTTATCAGCAGCATTGCCGTCAGTACTGTACTGGTTGCTAATGCAAATTATCGAAAATATACAGATGGTACTCAACCAGAATAAGACTTTTACCGCCGCCGTTCCCACGGAGGTAAAATTGCGGGTGTGTATTTGCTGCCTTTGACCACTAAGAGGCGCTACAATCGCTACAATCGACTTTGAAAAGTGTCAGTTTATTCTCTCTATTGCGTAATCTGCCGCCGCACAGCGGCTCATTGAGATTGATTGACATGTGGTAACAGATCAATTCAAGTGAAACATGTAGTTAAATTAATTCATATAATCACAAGACTGAAATTAAATGTAGCCTAGGCCTAATACATTTAATAAATAATGAAAACATTTCAACACAAAACATTGCAATAGAAAAATATTAGGCTATATCAATGAGGCTTTGCAATAGCAACGTCTTATCAGATGATAGCTCAGTGGACAACGCAACAGCACGAACTTCACGGAGCTTCAAGCGATGCGAGATTGAATCTCATTAGCTTTGGCTGACAGCGTTAAATGTTTTACCATTCTTGATGCTTAGATAGGTAACTGTTTATTGAAGTCAAGCGTTTTGTTTAATTATCAATGGCACATTACAACATAAATTTGCTGCATTCCAGTAGAGCCGCTGCACAGACGACAAAACTGATGAAGGAAGATCATCAGCCGATCGCGTCAGAAAATGAAAATGACGAAGCTATCTTTAATCTGCTAAAATTATTGTTTTGTGAATCATCCATGAAATTGAGATGACTGACATTGATACCCGCCATAGCAAAGAAAGAATTTTTTAAAAACAGATCCTGGACATTTCAAGGTTTAAATAAAGTGTCGGGGGCAGTTTATTTATTTAAAACAGGGTTGCATCGAGTTAGAGTTTATTAGAGTTTCTAAAGTAAGAAACAGAATCTTATTCTTGCGACATTTTAAATCTGTATTGCCAAAGAAATTGCAGCTAAATAAACAATTAAAGCTAGTCTACAAAACGAAAATAGTTCAAAGCAACAAATTAAGATCATGCGTTTTTTCTTTGCTTCTCTCTCTCACGCTGGATCTCTTTTATTTTAGTTGATTTTGTCTCCCTGCACTGCGCGTGCCGGGTCTCTCTCGAAATTAAACAAAATTTCAGGGTAAAACCCCATCATACAGCTGATAATACTGTATGTCGCTGTGTCATCCATACAAATCACGAAAAAAAAACTGTAACAAATAATTGAGTCTTGCTTCAAACAGAATGCTTGGTTGAATTCACCGTACAATAAAACGAGGTGGATCGCGAATAAAAAGCTCTGTAGGCTATCTGCTGCTCACTTGCATTCGTTTAGTTGGCAAGAATTCGTCGATAGTTCATGTTCAGATAATGCCAGATTGTTGACAAACACACTACTCAAACATGTTAAAATTCTACAAAAACAGTTGAAACAAATGGATTGAACTTCAACTGAAAGTGTGTGTGAAACCTCTTTAAAGGGGTGGTAAAATGCCATTTTCACAAGATGTAAAATAAATTTCTGATGTCCCCAGAAGTGTGTATGTGAAGTTTTAGCACAAAATACCCCACAGATATTTTTATATAGCATGTTAAAGTTTTAACTTTTTGAGGATTTGCAAAAACGCACCGTTTTGTGTCTGGCCCTTTAAATGCAAATGAGCTGCTGCAGAGGGCGGGGTTTCAAGAGCTCATGTGTGTGTTAGCAGCTGCTATTACCTCATGCAGACACACTAAAATGACAGAAACTGTTCTGTCTTTATTGTCAAAACGGAGTCAGACAAAGATGGAGAGACAACATGTAGAATGCAACAGGACGTCTCTGAATGGTTAGTTGATGAATTTATGTTGCTGATGTGGCGTTAACTATCTTCAATTAGCATATTCTGTCATGGTAATCTATAAATCGCTCATATAGGAACTGTTGTGAGATGCACACAGAGTGACTTTCGATTGCATGTGAAAAGATGGATGCTAAAGTTTGAGCTGACTCACTTCTGTGACAAAATACTATACAAATATTACAAATACAAATATTTGACTTGTTCCCTCAACTGTGTGTTCCCGGGGGCGGGGTTTATGTACATTTTAGCAATTCACACTTAATTCTAGACATAGCATTAGGCTAGTAAAGTGTTGATAATGAAATAATTTAATTATTTAGGCTATGTAGGCTAATAGGCTAATATTTCAGTCATAAAAGTTTATTAATAAACATTTAATTATTTAAATAATTGAATAAATAAAACGCTACCTCGGTTTGGGCCAGCTTTTTCCAAGCAAACCTAAATACAAACGCATGTTCATTTGTTGTCATGAATACAATGTTCAACTCAATGATAAATTCCACGGGGATCTTTGGATCCTTACAACCAGGGTCCGCGATTTGTGAAGTAGCTATTATTATTATTTTATATATAAATCTCGAACCACAGTGCTTGCTGCTGCTAAACTAAATAAAATTTATATAATAATTATGAACTTAAATGAAACAATATCGCAACATTTCGACAAATGAATTCGACAAACATTTAAACGACATACAATAAAATCAGAACCAGTTTCGGTTACGTTCATGGTTCCAGTGGCCTTAAAGCAGCACCAGGTAACTTTTCAACCTTAATAATATATTTCCAAGTCTCTTGTGATGGTACATCGACTTACGATAGGTTGAATGACACGTCTGCCAAAGCCTGACGGGGTCTGTAGCGTTTTTAATCGTACTTTTAAACTTCGGGTTTCTGGTAGTAACCGGCGAACAAAGAGAACTACAAAATTTGACTGCTTTACGGTGTCGTGCCAATGTACTTACCCCTGAAAGAAAGTGTATCCCCGGTCGCGGGAGCGCGCACGCATTCAGCAGTGAAGGTGGGCCGTTTGTTTGACCAAGGTAAATTAAACTATAACACGTAAATTATTTAAGTTATCGTTTTACTATTGTTGTTTTTTCAATGAGGTTTAGCAAAGACAGCTATCACGTGGCACATCTATCAAAATAATTGCTTTTATTCTATAGGCTAACGATCGGACTAAATTTGCAATGAATTGACAATGTCTGTGAATACACAAAGCGAGTGTAGCTAACGTTACAGATGATGGCCTATCATCAAGTGTTTTATTTTGTGAATTATTCACATCATGTCTAATAACAGCAGTGAATATGGACAAGTTTATTGTTTCCTGACCAAAGTTATAGTGGGATACAGATTTTTTCTGACCGTATTTTCGACCTGACAAAATATGTATCTCCCCCAAAAAATCTACAGATGATGGCCTATCATCAAGTGTTTTATTTTGTGAATTATTCACATCATGTCTAATAACAGCAGTGAATATGGACAAGTTTGTTTCCTGACCAAAGTTATAGTGGGATACAGATTTTTTCAGACCGTATTTTCGACCTGACAAAATATGTATCCCCCCCAAAAAAAATCTACAGATGATGGCCTATCATCAAGTGTTTTATTCTGTGAATTATTCACATCATGTCTAATAACAGCAGTGAATATGGACAAGTTTATTGTTTCCTGACAAAAGTTATTGTGGGATACAGATTTTCAGGGGTGTTTCAGGGGTGGGATTCAGACTGTTTTTAAACATGTCATAAAAAGTATCTCCTCTCCATAATGCACAGATGATGGCCTATCAACATCTCGACTGTGGCGCCTTTTTTTTTCACACTAATACTTTTTAGGCAAGTATGGAATAATTCTGATAGCTGCATAATATGTTTTACAGCAATTATAAGGACAATTATTTGGATTGCCAAAACATCCCCTAAAAGCTATTACTTACCAGTCTCTAGGAGAAGAGTGACAGCGATTTGCAGCCTGTGTTTTATGATAGCCTCTTTCGTAGCAGGAAAATCTACAGTATCGTTTTTCAAAACTTCTTCTGCAAACTGAAAAAGACATTTTATGATTACATTAAAAAAATCATGTTACAGAGACATAAATCTGCTGTCAGTGAATAACTTCATAATTTAAGGGTAACAGTCTTAACTGAACAATTCATATTATAATGTGAGGGTGAGGACACTGCTCTGAATAGTAAACATACTTTCAAGGCAAAGACTCCACACGAGGTACTGTCTGGTTGTTTGGGATGTGGGACAGTGTCACATGTCCACCTTGAGACATTGCATCCCTTATTTCGCATGAATGCTCTGAAGAAAGAAAATAACAATATAAAAAATATTATGTTTGGCAATTTTGTCACACACACAATAGGGGGTCATTGCCAACAGGTATGCATTTTTAATCTGTAACAAAAACAAAAGACTAATAAAAACTACCAATTGTTCCCAATTATGGTATCACATTTTATTTTTTTATTTTTTTGAGTCGTAAGCTATTCACATCTTTATAGAGCTCTTTGGTGGATATATGATAACTTAACTTGTGGGCTGTGTAAAGAATTAAAATATCTAATAGTGGCTAAAATCCTCTGCTGCCAACTACTCTATTTCTATTTTATGATTATTTTGTTAAAATGTTATAATTATGTTTTCCTATTGACAGTGGACATACTAAATTAAATGTTTAAAAATAATGCTGAAGTTAAAGTTTTACAGCTATCCTTACCTTGTTGTTTCAAGACATGTCTTGATGTCTTGCTTGGACTCTCCCAGTGGATCCAGGAACAGAGACTTCTTTTGTTGTGGGTAGATCACCTTTTTTCATGAAAACATATTACGTTAGTTCAGCATTTTTCTTCCGTGACGTAATTTACTTTTGTAATATGTGTATAGTAAAATTTAATTTACTGCTAGTGTCCAGTGGTGATGGTCATTTATGATTTCCACAATCAATTCGTACTCCAAGGGTTTCATCTAAAATTGAACAAAAAATATTGTGGTAATTGAATTGTCCATAAAATATTAACTGAAATGTGTAAAGAAAATCAGAGAATAAAGTCCTAATAAAAGGTTGTTCAAGGCACTGTCTCTCAAAATATTGAATATATAAAGTGACAGTTCTGTCATCATTTACTCACCCTCAAGTTGTTCCAAACCTTTATACATTTCTTTGTTCTGCTGAACACTGCTGAAGGAAAATATTTGTAAGAATGCTTGTAACCAAGCCAATCTCCCCCATTGACTACCATGGTAAAAAAAAAAATACTATGGTAGTCAATGGGGGGAGATGTGTTTGGCTACAAACATTCTTCCAAATATTTTCCTTCAGCAGTGTTCAGCAGAACAAATAAATGTATACAGGTATGGAACAACTTGAGGGTGAGTGAACGTGTCACTAATAGCGCCTCTGTGGCCCTTTCTGACCGAACACAGCGGGAACCATCACCCGAATATTAGTTCCGCCCGGACTCTTTTCTCACACGGACCCAGTACTTTTCCGTCCCAGCTGTGGATCATCATCCCATTAGTTATTGCCTTTATAAGGCGCGGACTTTCTCTTGTTCATTGCGAAGTCTTATCGTTCCCTATGGTCGTAATTCTGAGCGTTTATCTCTGTGTTGGATTTTCTGTGTATGACTCTGGACTGTGTACCCCGTTGACGATTCCTGTTACCTGCCATTGTGACCATTGCCTGTCTATTGAACTGTGTCCTGGATTACCTACGTTGTTCCTGTTTTCTGGTGATTATTCCTGCCTGTCGACGATTCTTAATAAAGCCTTGCAGATGGATTCGAATGTCTCCGACTCCCCGTTACAGAAGACTTCGCCACCTCAGGATCCAGCGGCTTTAGATCAAGTGGTGACTGAGGTGACACGGCAAGCCTCTCTGTTGACTGTGCATCATCAACAGTTGGATTGGCTGACCACCATGACCGAGGAGTTGGTGCGGTCCATGCGGTCGCTCACACAGGCTGTGCCACAAGACCTCACTGCAGCTAATCCTCCCACTGCAGGCCCCACCGCGCCGCCTTCCGCGCTCTTGACCACGGGAATACACGCACCCCGCTTGGCACTTCCAGAGAAGTATGACGGCTCTCCAGGCAAATGCAGGGGCTTTCTTATGCAGTGTGCCATCTATGTGAACTCGCTGCCGCCGGGCTCTGCGACAGATGAGGGCAAGGTTTCCCTCGTCTGCACCCTTCTCACCGGTAAGGCCTTGAGCTGGGCAACGGCCTTGTGGGAGGGCCGACAGATGGATTTCCCGTCGTATCAACACTTTCTCACCAAATTCAGGGAGGTGTTTGATCACGCTGAGGAGGGCAAGGAGGCAGAGGAGGAACTATTCAACCTTCGCCAGGGATCTTCCACCGCTGCGGATTACGCTCTCACGTTTCGCACGCTAGCAGCCCAGGCGGGCTGGGAAGGAAAACCCCTTAAGGCCATGTTCCGTCGAGGGCTTCGCACGGACCTGCAGGCTGAGCTCGCTTGTCGGGATGAGAGCAAGACTTTGGAGGAGTATATGGAGATGGTGATCAAACTGGACCATCTGCTCCGCTCTCGCAGGAGTCGCCAACCACGATTACCTCTCGCCTCACCCCAGTCTTCGGCTCACGCCCTGGAGGAGCCCATGCAAGTGGGATTTTCCCGCCTATCTGATGAGGAGCGCGAGAGAAGGATGAGAAATCGTCTGTGCCTCTACTGTGGTCAGTCTGGTCACTTCCGAGCTCAATGTTCCGCTCGTCCTCCTAGAACCACTAGCACTCGGGTAAGCCACAATTCTTTGTCACCCTCTCTCTTGTTGGATGTGTGCTTGATCGTCCACGGCCGCCACATCAAGACTAAAGCCTTTGTTGACTCAGGGGTGGCCGGTAACTTTATTGACCAAGACTTTGTTAACCGCCATCGCATATCTCTTGTTCCATGGGACCCTCCTATGGCGGTGGCAGCCCTGGATGGAAGACCACTAGGTGCTGGAAAGATCTACCATATCACTGAGGCCATCACACTGATCACCAGCTCTCTGCACACCGAGACCATCCAGCTCCATGTCACCCAATCCCCTCACCACGCCATTATTCTAGGCCACCCCTGGCTCACCCTCCACGATCCACAGATTTCCTGGAAAGATCAGGACATCACCCAGTGGTCCCAATCTTGTCTCCAGAGATGTCTCAAATCCCCACAGAGGAACCATCGCGGGGGTCCCAGTTCTCCAACCTGAAAATTAACCCCCGCAGGATCTTCCCGAGGTTTACTGGGATTTCCACTCTGCATTCAGCAAGTCCCGGGCCACCCAGCTTCCTCCTCATCGGGACACGGATTGTGCCATCGAGCTCTTACCTGGAGCCACGCTCCCCAAGGGCCGTGTATACCCACTGTCCGAACCAGAGACTCGGAGCATGCAGCAATACATCGACGAGGAACTCGCCAAGGGGTTCATCCGACCCTCCACCTCACCTACCTCGGCGGGCTTCTTCTTCGTAAAAAAGAAGGACGGATCCTTGCGTCCCTGCATCGACTACCGAGCCCTCAACGAAGTAACAACCAAGTATCGTTATCCCCTACCCTTGGTGCCCTCAGCCCTGGAACAACTCCGCGCTGCCCGTATCTTTACCAAGCTCGACCTGAGATGCGCCTACAATCTCATTCGCATCCGGGCAGGCGACGAGTGGAAGACGGCTTTCTCTACGACGACTGGCCACTATGAATATCTGGTCATGCCCTTCGGTCTGTCCAACAGTCCCTCTGTCTTTCAGGCTCTTATCAACGATATTTTCCGAGATATGCTCAACAAGTGCGTCATAGTCTACATTGATGACATACTGATCTACTCCGACACCCTGTCCGAACACGTCCAACACGTACGGGCTGTGCTCCAAAGACTAATCCAGAATCAGCTGTACGCCAAACTCTCTAAGTGTGCCTTCCACCTCTCCACCGTCTCCTTCCTAGGATACATCATCTCTGCTGAGGGAGTCACGATGGATGACAACAAGGTTTCCGCCGTGCTACACTGGCCCCGTCCCCAAACCGTCAAAGACCTCCAACGTTTCCTGGGGTTTGCCAACTTCTATCGAAGATTCATCCGGGGTTTCAGTCAAGTGGCAGCTCCTCTAACTTCCCTCACTCGCAGTGGAGGTGGATCCAACAAGCTGGCATGGTCTACGCTCTGCGAGAGAGCGTTCCAAGATCTGAAGACTCGTTTCACCTCGGCTCCCATCTTGAAACACCCAAACCCCCGATGTCAGTTCACTGTGGAGGTGGACGCCTCCAGCACAGGTATCGGAGCAATACTGTCACAACGCCAGGGAACCCCAGAGAAATTGTACCCATGTGCCTACTACTCTCGCAAACTCAATCCCGCGGAACGTAATTATGACGTCGGGGACAGAGAACTGTTGGCCATGAAAGCGGCCCTGGAGGAATGGAGACACTGGTTGGAGGGCTCGACCATACCCTTTCTCATTCTCACCGACCACAAGAACTTGGAGTACTTGAGAACCGCCAGACGTCTCAATGCCCGCCAGGCCAGATGGTCGCTATTCTTCTCCAGGTTTCTCTTCACCATAACCTATCGGCCCGGGTCCAAGAACGGTAAGGCGGACGCACTCTCTCGCCAATACGACTTGTCCCAATCAGACACCTCTCCGGCCACCATCATCCCCATCTCCCAGATCGTCTCCCCCGTGCAATGGGACATCATGGCCGAGATCACTGAGGCCCTAGAAACAGATCCTGCTCCTCCGGAATGCCCTCCTGGACTGACCTACGTCCCCGCTCCCCTACGGCATCGCGTATTGACACTGATCCACGAAAATCCCAGCGCCGGCCACCCCGGCGTCCAGGCGACCAGGGAACTCGTTCTCAATAAGTTCTGGTGGCCTTCCATGACTCAACAGATTCTAACCTTTGTCAAGGAGTGTGTCACATGCAACCAAACTAAATCCCTACGCCAGCGCCCTGCCGGTCTGCTCCAGCCTCTCCCCATCCCAGAGAGACCATGGTCCCACCTGGCCGTCGACTTCATGACCGACCTGCCACCTTCTCACCACAACACCGTGATCCTCACCATCATTGACCGGTTCTCCAAGTCATGCCGCCTTATTCCGCTTCCCAAACTTCCCACTGCATGGGAGACTGCTCAAACCTTGCTCAACCAGGTCTTTAGATTTTATGGTTTGCCCGAAGACATAGTCTCGGATCGAGGACCCCAATTCACGTCCCGTGTGTGGAGGTCCCTCTGGTCTCAGTTAAATGTCAACGTCAGCCTCACGTCAGGGTACCACCCACAATCCAATGGACAAGTGGAGAGGTTGAATCAGGAACTCTCCCGCTTCCTACGAGCTTACTGTCACCTCCATCAGGAGGACTGGAGCGAATACCTCATGTGGGCTGAATACGCCCAGAACTCCCTAAGGAAGCCCTCCACCCAACTTACCCCATTCCAATGTGTGTTAGGCTTCCAACCTCCACTATTCCCGTGGTCCGGGGAACCTACTAACCTCCCCGCAGTGGACACCTGGCTACGGAGGAGCGAAACTACCTGGGATCTAGCACACACCAACCTTCGACAGGCAATCCAACGAGTTACCCGCCAAGCCAATCGCCTCCGGAGAGCCGCTCCCCCATACCGGGTCGGACAGTGGGTCTGGCTCTCCACCCGGGACCTGAGACTCCGACTTCCCTGCAGAAAGCTTAGCCCAAGGTACGTGGGTCCGTTCAAAATCCTCAGACAAATCACTCCTGTGTCTTTCCGTTTAGATCTCCCATCTCATTACCGCATCTCACCCACTTTTCATGTTTCCCTGCTCAAGCCCGCTGTGGAACCGGGAGGAGAGGGGGACCAGGACGAGGCCGCTCCGGCAGAGACTCCTCCCCTAATGGACGCAGAAGAAAGCATTTATCAGATCAACCAGATCTTAGACTCTCGGCGCCGAGGCGGGGTCCTCCAGTATCTCGTGGACTGGGAGGGATACGGCCCCGAGGAGTGGTCTTGGGTCAACTCTAAGGACATGCTCGACCCCCAACTTACTGCTACATTCCACCGGGAACACCCAGAGAAACCCGCTCCTCGTCCTCGTGGTAGACCTCGGCGCCGAGGAGGAGCTCACGTCGGGAGCCGTTCGCAGGGGAGGGGCTCTGTCACTAATAGCGCCTCTGTGGCCCTTTCCGACCGAACACAGCGGGAACCATCACCCGAATATTAGTTCCGCCCGGACTCTTTTCTCACACGGACCCAGTACTTTTCCGTCCCAGCTGTGGATCATCATCCCATTAGTTATTGCCTTTATAAGGCGCGGACTTTCTCTTGTTCATTGCGAAGTCTTATCGTTCCCTATGGTCGTAATTCTGAGCGTTTATCTCTGTGTTGGATTTTCTGTGTATGACTCTGGACTGTGTACCCCGTTGACGATTCCTGTTACCTGCCATTGTGACCATTGCCTGTCTATTGAACTGTGTCCTGGATTACCTACGTTGTTCCTGTTTTCTGGTGATTATTCCTGCCTGTCGACGATTCTTAATAAAGCCTTGCAGATGGATTCGAATGTCTCCGACTCCCCGTTACAGAACGATGACAGAATTTTCATTTTTGTGGGACTATCCCTTTAAATGTATTTAAAGGGGTGGTTGATTGCGATTTAACTTTTTTCATTTTAAATAGTGTGTAATGTTGCTGTTGGTGCATGAACAGTATCTGCAAAGTTGCTGCGCTTAAAAGTTCAACTTAAGCAGAGATATCGACTTTTAAAAATCAGGAAGTTTAATGCCTACAAAAACGACTCGAATGGGACTACAACGAGATACTTCCCGGGTTTTATACGTAGCTAACTCATACATTTACATCAACCCTCCCTCCGGAATATGCAAAAAAGGGGTGTGGCCATATTTCTGCGGCTTTGTCGAAGAGGAAGAGTTATAGTGGAGAGCTGTAGCCATGCCGTCGAAAGTGTGTTATTTTCACCCAGCTGTCAGGTCTTCTGTGCTCGGGCTTCCAACGGACGCTGTAGTTCGTCAACAATGGCTAAAATTTCTGTTTGATTATATTCCTGAAAATTACAATGGTAATTTAGCTCTCTGTGCTGCGCATTTTACGGAAGACAGCTTCCAGAATCTCCACGAATTCAATGCCGGGATTAAACAAGAAACTGTTACTAAAACATGAAGCAGTTCCAACTTTAAACCCAGAGGCAGCCGTCTTTGGACCACAACCTGTAAGTAAGACTTAATAATTTTAAAAGTATTTGCATGTATAATTTCAGAAGTAATGTTTTAGTTTTATCAAGGACGTAAACAAATGCCAGCGCTGGCCACTTAGTTATGCTGTTTCGTGTGTCTACGTCAAACGCGTACACATTTTGAACCTGAATTTGTAATTATGTACTAATTTTGTAAATGTATTTTCCATGTATACATACTTTATGACGTAATTTTTCGATTTGATCAAGAACGTAAACCAATGCCAAAGCTGTTTGTTATAGTAGCCAGTTAGTTTGATGCTATTTTGTGTGTATAAGACAAACGTGTATAAAGTTCAAAAAATTATATGTAATCGCAACAGCAAACTTCAGCTGCGGTATTACTCGGTCATTTATTCAGTTATATTAAATGTTTAATCAGGAGAAAAACGTATCTCAGAAGCTAACAAGCAGCAGTGGCATTTTCAAGTAGGCTAACAGCGTATCGAAATTATTATATAATAATAGTAGAATAGAATAGAATAATAATTAAAAAAAAAATACCATTCAGAAGCGTTTTGTAAGAGCCGTGTTTGGGGAGGTTCTGCTTGACTCTCTTCTTTCTGGGTCTGATTCTGGTTCAAACTGTACGGCAGTATTGACACCATTATTTACATTGAAGGAGCACATGCAGCTTTCGCCCGTAAAGGTGATGAGCGTGAAGTTTCCGGACAACGTGCATTTCGCAGTTTAGCCAATTACAACACACCGGCCCAACTAACCAATCTGAGCCTATGCCTGTTTCTGAGGGAGTGGTTTCATAGAATCAGGAAGTCAACCGGTCGTTCAAATGACAGAGGAGAAAGCGGCTTACAATAAAGGCGAAACCCTTAAAAAAAAAAAATGAAGACATGTTATATTGCACCCCATAAACACAATCATGCAAAGAAAAAAAGCAGTAAACCACCCCTTTAAATTATTTAAAGCATCAAATGTTATTTATCTTATTTTGCTTTATTACAATGGGAATTTGTAATTATTCTGAATAGTAAATCAATGAGATCCTTTATACCAATACAGACCTTGAGTCTTGGAGTCCTCCTTTTCCACATTGATGTCATAGCAAATGAATCAATGAATGCTGCTTTCGTAGAATTCTGGGCATTGTACTTGCGCACCAAGACTGCTAGATATGCATTAATTGTCTGTTGAGAAATTTTAAACAAGAGATTATGATAGAATAATAATAATAAAAAAAATACATTGAGTGCTATATTTGATTTACAAAACCGTTAAAACTGTACATACCTCACTTTCCAGCTCCATGTTCGGACCCAGTTGTTGAATATCCCAGTAAAATAGTTTATAAGCCCCTACTCTAGAGAGAAGGACATGGTCATTATTTCCTGCCCAGGCATCCTGTACATCTGCCAAAAAGAATGCATAAAGAGGTAAAAGAATAATAAGAATATCCAGTAAATCGATGTGGAAAATGTAAGTGACAATTAAAATGCGATCAAAGCTCCTAATGCATCACTACATACATTATTGTAACCACATTGTCCATATATTTAATACAGCAGTCACAGTCTCATGTAAATCATTAAGGGTGATTGAGAAATAATTATGAGACTAGTGTGTCTTACAAATCTTACATTTCTCTGCAACAGCTAGAGTACATCCATGAGTCGGTGGTGGGGCTGTTGCTGGCGGACCTGCGGCTGGAAAGGCTGCTGGTTTCGGTGGGCCAGGTGGTTTTGGTGGGGCTGTTGCTGGAGGACCTGCGGCTGGAAAGGCTGCTGGTTTCGGTGGGCCAGGTGGTTTTGGCGGGGCTGTTGCTGGCGGACCTGCGGCTGGAAAGGCTGCTGGTTTCGGTGGGCCAGGTGGTTTTGGCGGGGCTGTTGCTGGCGGACCTGTTGCTGGCGGACCTGCGGCTGGAAAGGCTGCTGGTTTCGGTGGGCCAGGTGGTTTTGGTGGGGCTGTTGCTGGAGGACCTGCGGCTGGAAAGGCTGCTGGTTTCGGTGGGCCAGGTGGAAAGGCTGCTGGTGGCCAGGTGGTTTTGGCGGGGCTGTTGCTGGCGGACCTGCGGCTGGAAAGGCTGCTGGTTTCGGTGGGCCAGGTGGTTTTGGCGGGGCTGTTGCTGGCGGACCTGCGGCTGGAAAGGCTGCTGGTTTCGGTGGGCCAGGTGGTTTTGGCGGGGCTGTTGCTGGCGGACCTGCGGCTGGAAAGGCTGCTGGTTTCGGTGGCCCAGGTGGTTTTGGCGGTGGTTTTGGCGGGGCTGTTGCTGGAGGACCTGCGGCTGGAAAGGCTGCTGGTTTCGGTGGGCCAGGTGGTTTTGGCGGGGCTGTTGCTGGAGGACCTGCGGCTGGAAAGGCTGCTGGTTTCAGTGGGCCAGGTGGTTTTGGCGGGGCTGTTGCTGGAGGACCTGCGGCTGGAAAGGCTGCTAGTTTCGGTGGGCCAGGTGGTTTTGGCGGGGCTGTTGCTGGCGGACCTGCGGCTGGAAAGGCTGCTGGTTTCGGTGGGCCAGGTGGTTTTGGCGGGGCTGTTGCTGGCGGACCTGCGGCTGGAAAGACTGCTGGTTTCGGTGGGCCAGGTGGTTTTGGCGGGGCTGTTGCTGGTGGACCTGTGGCTGATAAGGCTACTGGTTGGGGTGTTCCTGATGATGCAACAGCTGTAGCAGGTGGGGCAAGTGGTTGTGATGGTGATGATGTTGTTTGAGAAACCACTGAAGTTTTCCCTTTCTTTTTAAAATCCCAGTGTGGCACTCTGGGTGTGTCATCAACGCTCAACTTCAGTTGGTCAATGTTAATTTTGTGGAATATTGCCCCATTGCCATCTTGGAGATCAGCACTTTTACCCTGGACTGCCTTAATTGTATATGGTCCTAAAAAATTGAATTCCAATTTCCCCCCTTTTCTCTGTTGGCTCCTTTTGTTTTGTCTCCAGACTTTGTCCCCGACTATGAAGTCTAATGTTTTACCAGTTGCCTTTATTTTGCCCTTTGTTTTTTCTTGCCCCTTGGCAAGATTGTCTTTGACCAGTTCCATCAGCTTCTGTTGTCGCTGAATGTCCTGTGCCAAATCTTCCTGTCCCACTATGTCCTCCATAGTGTTGTCAAGCTTTGAACAGACATTATTTGCTGTTAGAAATAACCACTTACTTCAGTGGTTCTCAAAGTTGTTATTTTAGATTTAGGAAAATAGCATTGCTTGGTCTGCTCAACTTGCCCCCCTGCAGTGGCGCTATGTCCCCTAGTTTGAGAACCACTGACTTACATAAAAGTGAGTTTTGCATGTCTCTGTACTTTATTTAGTGAACAATATAATAGACAGATAGATACATAGATGATAAACCAACCATGTAGTGTTCCGGGACTTCCGACGGATAACGAGCCTCTCTGCCGAACATCAAATAGTAGGGTGAGTACTTGGTAGTTATCTGCTTTTTGGTTCGGAGACCGAACATCACAGCATCCAGGTAATCAGCCCATGTTTCAGGATGGTTACCAACCAATTTACTCAGGGCTCTGAAAAAATAAAGCCAATTTGAAAATACAATCTAATTAGAATGGTATTTTTTTTGTTTTGTTTTACAATTTCAGTGGACAGGCACACATACAATAAGTATAAACACATACGCATTTAATGACACATAAGTATCAAATGTTGTATGTGTTATATGTTAATGCGGTCTATTAAGGGATACAAATAAGGACCCACCTCTGAATTGTGCCATTCATTCTACCAGAAAGACTCGGGAGATAAATTGATATAACAGCGTATATTTATTAACAGCCCAGCAAGCATGAATTTATAAAGTTCTTTGGCGTAGGCCCCGTCCTTAGAGAGCAATGCGAGGGTAGCGGAATCTGCATATCCTGCCTGAAGACGAAGGCAGGGGCGCAGCCGACCCCCCCTGGAGGTTAAGGAAGGGACCATCCAGGTGGTGGTGGGGAGGATGAAGGGGAAGGTGCCATCTGGGTGGTGGTTGGGGAGGATGGAGGTACTTGGCAGCGTCAGCATCTGCGAACTCAGACGAATGTAAGTACCGATCTTTTATACTGTGAGTGTTAGCACATGATTGGTTAGGAGAGAAGTAATACGTGGCACGCTGATTGAGTCTTCCTGGCAGAACCTACGCTGAAGCTGTCATTTCTCTCTACTAGTCCATTTGTTTGTGGATGATATGGCGAGCATAGGCTTCTTTTAATGTTGAGAATTTCGCACAAGCTTTTGTTAATCTGCAATCATAAGGGAACATTGTTTTAAAATATATATATTTATAAAATTAATATATAATCTCTCAACAACATAGTGAATTTCTGCATAGGACTGAATGAAGTACTTACAGCATTGACAAATTCTTTCCCCTGGTCAGTAAGAATCCTTTTGGGGGCTTCGAACTGATGGACAAATTTAATTATGCATTTTGTCACTTCCTTGGCTTCCTTTGATGTCAGAGGGTATGCCTGGGGCCATTTGGTAAAGTAGTCGATCATCACGCATATGTATTTATGTCCATGCTTGGTTTCTGTCAATTTCCCAATTAGGTCCATCCCCACCAACTCAAATGGCTGAGAAACCTTGCAGTAAAAGATTTAAAAAGAACATTAAAATAGTTTTCATCCAGGCACTTAACTTATACAGCCTGGTGAAGGATCTAAGGGTTTTCAATAACAACCTGTTTTACTTTAAGAGAGCAACAAAAGATCCTCCATCTTCAACAGACTTTAAAATCTGCCGGCAGTCATGAGTAATCTCCCCATCGCACTTACGTCACGTCCACACTGAGTGTAAAAGCTGCGGCCATTCGAGCGTATGTATTCTAAATGGCAGATTCTACGCTTACGAGAATACTTTATTAGTTGATTGAAGTAATTACACATGAATGAGCACAACAAAGTGTTTTTTGCTAAGAATCAACTAAGAATAAACCACATTGTAGCTTTAATCATTTTATTATTATTCATTCATGTTTTTATATTTGATATTGCTAGTTTTACTTATTTCCTTGTTTTTGCTTTTAAATCTTATGATTGTGTGGTCTAAAGGGATGTTTTTCGTGTAGGAGATAAGAGAATGTCTCCATTTCAAGGTTTTTATTGTCACAGGAATTTTCCATAGTTTTTCCTTGGTATAAAAACACTTGCTGGAATTACTGGTCAGACGAAGTCTGAGCATCGAGTTATGTAACATCTACTGTAGATGAAGAATTTTTAAACATACGCAACTAAGATTAATAAATAAACTCTTCTGATAGAAGCTCTTTTATTATCATCACTTCGTCTCCTGCTTCTGCTTCTAGACTAAAGACAAGACTTTCTGTTAATGGGTTTGCTGGGTTGCATATACACCAGACAAATGGATATCTTTTGACGGGATCCGGGGCTGGATTTAATGTTTCTGACATGGAGAGATTTCATACGATCTAACAAATGCCATTGTTGGCAGGATAATTGATATTTTGTGATAAATGCACTCAGCATCTTTTCTATACCTTATTTTTTTAAATCAAGCACACATTTTATTTTAAGTAATAGCTTTTACACTGGAACCTTCTATCAGTATTTGGATGAACTAACCTTTATGGGAGTGTATTGAGTTGGTTGCTTAATCGATGCACCACTGGCCTGGCAAGCTGAGCATTGGGAAACCTGAAAAATAATGACAATTCATTAATAAAGATGTTAAGGTAACACTTTACATTAAGGGTGCACTAATACGCATTAATTCATGCTTAACTAATGCACAGATAATACTGAATTAATGTATGATTATCTAAGCTATTCATTAATGATTGCCTCATTAGCAACTAATGAAGAGTCTGTCTGGTTAATATATTAGTTCATATATGAATTGTTATTAATTAAATATGTAATTGTGGATTAATTCCAAAATCACTTATTTTATTAACTAATAGTGTTCATTAATTTGTTAATTACCACAATGAGCCTAATATGCATTAATACATTATTAATTACAGCATTAGTAGTGTGTCAATAACTACAATTACTAGATGATGAGTTAATAATGATGCGCCTCAACAAGTAAAGTCACAACATAATGATCGTTAGCTAATGATTAATTAATCATTAATGACCATCACTAAGCTGTTTATTAAACACTGGTTTCCAAAAACATTGTAGAAATTGACACACTACTAACGCTGTAATTAATAATATATCTGGAAATTGAAATATAAGGCTTTGGCTCATTGTGGTAATTAACAAATTAATTAACACTATTAGTTAATAAAATAAGGTATTATGGAATGAATACACACTTACATATTTAATTAATAACAATTCATATATGAACTTATATATTAATAAGACAGACTCTTCATTTGTTACTAATAAGGCAATCATTAATGAATAGCTTAGATTATCATTAGTAATACATTAATTCAGTATTATCTGTGCATTAGTTAAGCATGAATTAATGCTTATTAGTGCACCCTTATTGTAAAGTGTTATTTTTATGAATCATTTTGAACAATAGAGAAAAAAGTTATATTCAATTCAATTCAATTCAAGTTTATTTGTATAGCGCTTTTCACAATACATATCGTTTCAAAGCAGCTTTACAGAAAATGCATTTCAAAAATATACATACAAAAATACAGTTAGTTAATCATAAAATTTAGGGCATAACATATCGCCGGCGTTGGGTCGTCTCTTCACAGGCGTCGAGTCGTCTCATCACAGGCGTTGGGGCATCTGAAGTCTCCATGAGAGGCTGGATACATAACTGGAGCTGACGAACTCTATTTGAGTTATAGGGACAGGCGTCCCGAGATAACAACAAAAAAGGCAGATGGGAAATAATTAGCGTAGCTGCTGTTCATAATATGAATGCATTTGATCTGATTTAACTGTAGTATAAAAGGTATGAGATGCATCATGTGAATGCTTGGCTAAAGAGATGCGTCTTTAATCTAGTTTTAAACTGGGAGAGCGAGTCTGAACCTCGGACAATATCAGGAAGGCTATTCCAGAGTTTAGGAGCTAGATGTGAAAACGCCCTCCCTCCTTTAGTGGACTTAGATATCCTAGGTACGACCAGAAGCCTCGAATTTAGCGATCTTAAAGAGCGCGATGGATTATATGGCGATAGAAGATCTCTTAAATACACAGGAGCTAAACCATTTAGGGCTTTATAGGTCAGTAACAATACTTTGTAATTGATACGGAACTTAAATGTAACCAGTGTAGAGATGATAAAATTGGTGTTATATGATCATATTTTCTTGATCTAGTAAGAACTCTAGCGGCTGCATTTTGGACTAACTGTAGCTTGTTTACGGAGGATGCAGGACAACCAGCTAATAAAGCATTACAGTAATCTAGTCTCGAGGTCATGAATGCATGAACTAACTTTTCTGCATCAGAAACTGATAGCATATTACGTAGCTTAGCAATGTTTCTAAGGTGGAAAAAGGCTGTTCTTGTGACATTTGAAATATGATTTTCAAAAGACAAGTTGCGGTCTAGTATAACACCCAGGTCTTTTACTGTAGAGGATAAAGTAACAGGACGTCCATCTAGATTAAGGTTGTATTGTAAGAGGTTTTGTGGGCAGTTTTTTGGACCAATCAGTAATACCTCCGTTTTATCTGAATTTAATAGAAGAAAATGACACGTCATCCAATATTTTATATCTTTAACACACTCTGTCATTTTAGATAATTTAGTGTTATCATCTGGTCTTGATGAAATATATAATTGAGTGTCATCAGCATAACAGTGGAAACTTATTCCACGTTTTCTTATAATATTACCAAGTGGCAGCATATAAATTGAGAATAGCAGGGGGCCTAACACAGATCCCTGCGGCACTCCATAATTTACTGACGTTATCTTTGATTTTTCCCCATTTAAATGGACAAAATGGTAACGGTCTGATAGGTACGATCTAAACCAGCTTAATGCCTGTCCCTGAACACCAGTGTAATTTTGAAGTCGATCTAAGAGTATTTTATGATCTATAGTGTCAAACGCAGCACTAAGATCGAGTAAAACTAGTATTGAGATACAGCCTTATATTACAGTTTTATATAAAACTGACTATGAAATAACAGCCTTATCATTAAATAATTGTATGTTCTGTACTGTATGTAGTGCTGACTTACCCACTTGTTGATGTCTACTGACATCCCTGGCCAGTAATATCTCTTCGATATTGCTTCCCTGGTTTTGGTCTGGCCACAATGTGCCCCAGTAGGGCTGGCATGAAAATCTTCAAAAATTCTGTTAACCTCATCAGCCCCACAGACCACTTTGGTTTTTATGCTTTTGGCAGTTCCTTTATAGCGCCAGTAATATAGCTCTTCTCCTAAAAAAAAAAGTTAAAATAGGCTTACATATACTCTAATAAGTCTTTACCTGGAAATCTTAAAAATAAGAGGGGGGGATGGGGGGTGAGGCCGTGGTGAGCAGGTGCCTGCCTGCTTACTTCACAGAGCACCACAACTTCCAATAGGAAAATTCAATGGCAGTAGCCACCGTTCAACCTGAATAGGGCAGCACTCAGACGTTTTTACACCATATTGTAGAATTCAAAAATTATATTTTATACCCAAATGTCAAAAATTTAACTTGAATCAATGAGCTGCATTAATAAAGCCCCAGTCTTACAGATCATTAACTAAAAAAAGTTGTTTAAGGGGTGTATGTATGTACCCTACTTATTTGACCGGTGTATAAAGGTCGTAAAAGCATGCTTTGCAGGTTCAATAGGATTTGTTGGGGAGAAATTGGGCGAATTAAACGAATTAGTGTTATTGGTGCAATGGTGCTATTCAATTAAGCCACGAGGAGAGTGCTGAGATTTGTCGATTAATTGATGACATATTGTAAAGGGTTATGATTTTTCGTATCTTACCTTCAGCTTCGTAGACAGCAGCTTTTCTTCGAAGAAGAAGTTTGTCCCGTTTAGTGGAAAGTGCTGGATATTCCCCTTTCAATTTGTAATGAACTATCTGCTCATAATTATTCGGATCCATTGCAGCGTTTGAGTTCAGAAAAGATGACAAGCGTAAAGATCAAATGAGCCGATGAAATATTTCTCCTCCAACGAAATCAAATGTTGATAATTGACTTGCAACCTATAGGCCAACCCGTGGCGCGATCTTACCTTATTTGCATTATTGATGAGGTACGTAAAATGTTATAAAAATGTATGGTTTGTTGGGGCAGGACACTTGTTATAGGCCTACTTTGCAAACCACTATAACTTCTGCTATATAAACTCCTCCATACTTGTGTAATATAGCCTATACCAAGGTGAAAAATGTGTATTAAAATTTTTATACCTGAAATTAAAATAGTATGTTTTTAATACATTTGTATTTCCCAACATGCTTATTTAAAGTGCATTAAAAATACATAGAATTGTATTTTAATATATTTCTAGTAAAGTAACACAATTTAATATATCAAAATATATTGCTTATATTCATAATAGCTTATAATGTATCTTAAGGAATATCTTGAAATACACTTAATAGGATACATGTTGTTTCAAAATAATAAATTTAATATGCATTTAGTATACAATTTAAGTATATTAAGTATGTCCAAAAAATCACATATATTTCCTTTTCACCGGAGTATAATTAACTGTATGTTATTTTATTGGATTTTAAATATTTGTAGCCCTGTGTTGTACAATGAAAAAAAGTGTGTGGTCACAAGAAATTTGTCTTAGTGATGGTGCTTTTAATGAAGATGGAAAGTACAGACATAGTGCAGATATACATGATAGTGCAGGCATACATAGGAATTGCAGAATAATAACAATAATAAAGAAATCTAACTGACACAATTTAAAAAATAAAACAACATTTTAAATGCAAGATAGTACAGTAATAGAAATGTAGGCCTATATATATGAATGTACAGATGTTATTTACAGGTGTACAGTTTAAGATGCTATTTAAAGATGTAGGCTACAATTTTAAGATATTATATATACAATAGGACAGTTATGAAAGACAGTGTACAGTTTTTAGAGTTTTATCTGTTCAGACTGGAGGGCAACAGTTCAAAGAGAAATTGGACTGGGTGTGTGGGGTCCAAAGTGATTCTCTTAGCCCTCTGGAGGTGTAGAGATCTTGGAGGTTGAGCACTATCCGCTCCTTGCTTTCTTCAGGCGCCACAGGAAGTCGAGATGTTGATAGGCCATCATCTGTGCATTATGGAAAGGAGATACTTTTTATGACATGTTTAAAAACAGTCTGAAAAAATCTGTATCCCACTATTGTCACAGTGTCTGGTGGTTCCCTGGGGTTAACATTAGAGGTCTTAGTTTTCACGATGTCTAGGCATTTTCACTACACTTCCCATAATCCTGTCTGTCACTGAGTGTTCATTGTGTTCAGCTGTTTCTCGTCACCTCGTTTAGCACTTGTGTATATATACCCTGTCAGTTTCAGTGTTTGTCACGGAGTCCTTGTATATTGTCCCCACACTTCTGTTCCTGTTGTTCGTGTGTTCTTGTGTTCTTAGGATTGTCTTTGTTGGATTTTGACCTTTGCCTGGACTGACTGTGAGTACGGATTACCCCATTAAAACTACTGCACTTGGATCTTCGTGTCTTGTGTGTGTGTCGTGACAGAAGGACTCCGTCACCACAAGATCCAGCGGTATGAGTCTTCGTGACTTTTTCTTAATCACGAAGAGGGAGAGGAGACAGCAGAATGGGAATCCTCGAGCCAAAGAGGAGGAGCCACGCATGACTTTAGATGAGTGTTTTGCGTTGTGTGCTCGTTTCAGGGAGGAGTGTGCTGCGCTCCCGGTTAATTCCGAGGAGAGAACAGCACCCAGTCGCTCGCGGACACGAAGGAGGAGGAGGAAGACTTCCTGCCTCCCCAGTGAACCAGAGACCAACCCGGTGGCCGACCCCGTGCAGCCCATTGTCATTCCGGTGGCCGTCACCGTACAGCCCGTTGTCATCCCGGTGGCCGTCCCTGTGCAGCCTGCTGTCATCCCAGAGGCCGTCCCCTCCGAGCAGCCCGCTGTCGTCCCGGAGGCCGTCCCCGTGCAGCCCGCTGTCGTCCCGGAGGCCGTGCCCGAACAGCTAGCTGTCGTCCCGGTGGTCGTCCCCTTGCAGCCTGCTGTCATCCTAGAGGCCGTCCCTGTGCAACCTGCTGTCATCTCGGAGATCGTCTTAGAACTGCCTACCATCAGTCCTGCCATGGCAAGGAGGGCGGTCTTCCTCTTTTATGCAGTGGCATTATTGCATGCATGGAGGAGACACTGCACGTCCGCCGATCCAGAGACTGTTCGCGTCACGTCTGCTGATGCAGAGACGGATCCTGTACCGGAGGCTGTTCCCGCCAGTCCTGCCACGGCAAAGAAGGCTGTCTTCCTTTTTTATGCAGTAGCAGTACTGCGTGCTTGGAGGAGACACAGCAGGGCTGCCGAGCCTGAGCTTCACGTCACGCCTGCCGAGCCTGAGCTTCACGTCACGCCTGCCGAGCCTGAGCTTCACGTCACGCCTGCCGAGCCTGAGCTTCACGTCACGCCTGCCGAGCCTGAGCTTCACGTCACGCCTGCCGAGCCTGAGCTTCACGTCACGCCTGCCGAGCCTGAGCTTCACGTCACGCCTGCCGAGCCTGAGCTTCACGTCACGCCTGCCGAGCCTGAGCTTCACGTCACGCCTGCCGAGCCTGAGCTTCACGTCACGCCTGCCGAGCCTGAGCTTCACGTCACGCCTGCCGAGCCTGAGCTTCACGTCACGCCTGCCGAGCCTGAGCTTCACGTCACGCCTGCCGAGCCTGAGCTTCACGTCACGCCTGCCGAGCCTGAGCTTCACGCCTGCCGAGCCTGAGCTTCACGTCACGCCTGCCGAGCCTGAGCTTCACGTCACGCCTGCCGAGCCTGAGCTTCACGTCACGCCTGCCGAGCCTGAGCTTCACGTCACGCCTGCCGAGCCTGAGCTTCACGTCACGCCTGCCGAGCCTGAGCTTCACGTCACGCCTGCCGAGCCTGAGCTTCACGTCACGCCTGCCGAGCCTGAGCTTCACGTCACGCCTGCCGAGCCTGAGCTTCACGTCACGCCTGCCGAGCCTGAGCTTCACGTCACGCCTGCCGAGCCTGAGCTTCACGTCACGCCTGCCGAGCCTGAGCTTCACGTCACGCCTGCCGAGCCTGAGCATCACGTCACGCCTGCCGAGCCTGAGCCGGTGCCCGTGTCTGTTCCTGAGCCGGTGGTGCCCGTGTCTGTTCCTGAGCCGGTGGTGCCCGTGTCTGTTCCTGAGCCGGTGGTGCCCGTGTCTATTCCTGAGCCGGTGGTGTCTGTTGCAGTTCCTGGGCCGGTGGTGTCTGTTGCAGTTCCTGGGCCGGTGGTGTCTGTAGCAGTTCCTGGGCCGGTGGTGTCTGTTGCAGTTCCTGGGCCGGTGGTGTCTGTTGCAGTTCCTGGGCCGGTGGTGTCTGTTGCAGTTCCTGGGCCGGTGGTGTCTGTTGCAGTTCCTGATCTGGTGGTGTCTGTTGCAGTTCCTGAGCCGGTGGTGTCTGTTGCAGTTCCTGAGCCGGTGGTGTCTGTTGCAGTTCCTGAGCCGGTGGTGTCTGTTGCAGTTCCTGGGCCGGTGGTGTCTGTTGCAGTTCCAGTTCCTGAGCCGGTGGTGTCTGTTGCAGTTCCTGAGCCGGTGGTGTCTGTTGCAGTTCCTGATCCGGTGGTGTCTGTTGCAGTTCCTGAGCCGGTGGTGTCTGTTGCAGTTCCTGAGCCGGTGGTGTCTGTTGCAGTTCCTGAGCCGGTGGTGTCTGTTGCAGTTCCTGGGCCGGTGGTGTCTGTTGCAGTTCCAGTTCCTGAGCCGGTGGTGTCTGTTGCAGTTCCTGAGCCGGTGGTGTCTGTTGCAGTTCCTGAGCCGGTGGTGTCTGTTGCAGTTCCTGAGCCGGTGGTGTCTGTTGCTGTTCCCGTTCCTGAGCCGGTGGTGTCTGTTGCTGTTCCCGTTCCTGAGCCGGTGGTGTCTGTTGCTGTTCCCGTTCCTGAGCGGGTGGTGTCTGTTCCAGTTCCTGAGCCGGTTGTAACTGTTCCTGAGCCAGGGTCTGTCTCTGTTCCGCCTTGGTCTTCACCGCCATGGCCGCCCGAGTGGTCGGCTTCACCCTGGTCGTCTCCGCCGTGGCCGCCCGAGGGGTCTTCACCGCCGTGGCCGCCCGAGGGGTTGTCTCCGCCCTGGCCACCCGATGGATTGTCTGTTTCGCCCTGGCCGGCGCTTAAGCCGTTCCCCCTTGTTCCTGTTCCCCTCCATGGACCTGGTCCCCCATCCCACCCCCTGATCCTCCACCTTTCCTCCTCCCGCCTGGACTCTTGTTTTGTTTGTTTCTTGTGGTCTTGGAGCGTCTGGTAGCCGCTTGAAAGTGTTCAAAATATCAAACTTGTTCAAAATATAAGTGTAAGTGTTCAAAATATCAAACTTTGTCATTTTGGTGGCTGTTTTTTTATATGATAGTGCATGTTATTTAAAAGTATGAACCAAATTAGCGTTTGTTGTAGGTGCTGTTGTCATGTTTTTGTAACTTAGCCGAAGCAGACTCGCGTCTAGGTTTGAGCGCGCAAATTTGAATGAACAGACGTTGGTTGTAGTGTTAACGTTAATTGTACCTTATTAAGCTAGTAACGTTAACTGTGAGACACGTACGCTAAAGTTACATCGTCGAAAATTTTACTTTTGCTTAATGTTTTTCATAGTTTTTCAAACAGCGTTCTCTTTTCCCACAGCATTTTTCTATGGTGACCACCGGGAAATAAAGTTATAAGGTAAGCTGTGGCCTTATATGTGGGTATGACAGTTATCAACTAGATCAATTATAGTTTTGTGAATTTGGGCAAATAAATGCTCAAATACAGTTCAAATTTCATAAATTCATCTCAAATTAGTAACGTTAGCTGAACTTCATCATTTTCTCCCCTGCTTTGTGTGTGAAACGGAGCAGCCATTTGTCTGTCTCGTCAACAGAAAAATGAAGTATGTTGCAAACCAACTGGATGCTTTTATTGTGAAAAAGATATAGTAAATTAAATAAATCACTGAATTAGTGGAGGTCCGTTAGTTGTGCTATTCTACATTAACAAACAGGTCGACATCTGGAGATTAGGAGCCATTTTGTCTGAACGGGTAATAACATTAACTAATTCTAGAAGGAAGAGTACGTCCAGTTACAAGCAGAAACAGACATAGGGAGATGGACAGGCCAACATGCTCTTACTCCATCCTCTGCAAACGGTACGTGCAAGTTGTTGTTTGCATAATGCTTGACCTGGGTAAATCACACCTCTACTTTGTTGCCAGACTATTTTTGACTGTGTGTTTGTGATGGAAAAATGTTTTTCAGTTGCTGTTATTTAAATGTTTGCTGTTTAACTGAATCACAGTAATGTCACCTTGTTAAAACTGAGCTAACTTTAGTTTAGCTTTGTACTGTAAATGCAGTGACCCACTAAAGGTGGTGACTGGGACTGACACCTTTTTCATCCCACTTGACTAAAACTAACAGCTTTCTTCTGTCTTTTTGTTTATAGGTGCTTCTTGGGCATCAACCCAGAGATGGCAGAGGCAGAGAGGACACATAAACCAGCAAGTCTGTACACTGATCAGGTAGCTCTTGACTTTGAACGGATGTCAATCTAATGTAAGCAATCTAAACCTCAGAGCGGAACACTGTCTCTGTGTTAAGCTAGATGTAGTTATGCAGTAAGATGTTTATTGAAGCTATTAAAGGGTTAGTTCACCCACGAATTAAAATTCTGTCATTAATTACACTCCCTCATGATGTTCCAAACATAATTTTGTTCAACACAAATTAAGATAATTTTAAGAAATCCAAGAGCTTTCTGATCCCGCCTATAGACTGCAATGTTATAACAGAAAGTTAGTAAAAACATTGTTAAAATAGTCCACTAGTCCAATATAATAAAAAAGTGACCACAGTGGCTCAACCTTAAGTTTATCAAGCGACAAGAATGCTTTATATGCGCAAAAAAAGAACAACCTGTGTGGGCCTCTGAGTGAGTTCATATAGTGTGTAACAGCGCAGCGCTTCTGGGTTGTACGTGATCAGGTAGGCTCACTATTGGCCAGCATCACATGCATCACACACATGACCAGTGTCGGCCAATAGTGAGCCTACCTGATGACGTACAACCCAGAAGCGCTGCGCTGTTACACTATATGAACTCACTTAGAGGCCCACACAGAAGAAAATGAATAGTCGGATAAAGTCGTTATTTTTGTTGTTTTTGCGCACAAAAGTGTTCTCGTTGCTTGATAAACTTAAGGTTGAGCCACTGTGATCACTTGGACTATTTTAACGATGTTTTTACCAACTTTACTAACTAACTTTCAATTACACATAAGCCTATGGAGGAGTGAGACAGCTCTCAGATTTAATCAAAAATATCTTAATTTGTGTTCCGAAAATGAACGAAAGTCTTACGGGGTTGGAACAACATGAGGGAAAGTAATTACTGACAGAATCTTCATTTTTGGATGAACTAACCATTTAACCACAATCATGTTACTTTCAGTCCTGTTACTCATGAAAAATAACAGGACTGAGTAGAGTCCTTGAGTAGAGTTTGTTGATTTAATATTAATTGATATAGTACTATTCACATGATTTGAGTTTTACAATTGAAATGACTTAAATTGTAGACATTTTAGGATTAGTTTTACAATATGAGTAACTTAAACTTTTTGTCTTTCTTATCTTTTGTAGATAGTGGACGGAACCCATACTATGCAGATGCCAGCTGCAAGGGAAGGAGCGAGACGCATGCAACACTCTCTTTTCCCACCTTTGTCTTTTTCTTCCCTAATTCTCTTTTCACCTCCTACGTTGTGAAGTACCATTATCACATAGTAGACACATGCACACACATATTGACACACATTCCTGTTACCCAGTGTTCATTCCTGTTATTAAATTGTATTTTTCTTCTACAAAATAAAAGTTAAACCACTGTTTTTATCAGTTTTGTTGTTTGGTCCATAATTTTTGCTAAATCACAGTAATATAGACATCCACAGGTAAATACAGTAATTATACAGCAGCCAACTGCTAAATTACAGTAATAAGAGACGCTAACTGTAATTTCACAGTTAAATACAGTAATTCTACAGCAGCTTACTGCTAAATCACAGTAACAAGACAGCATAATTACTGTGAAGTCACAGTATGCAGCGGCCATTTCACAATTATTTACTGTAAAAATATTACAATATTTTACTGTGAAAGTCATGCAACTGGTAACCTGCAATTTATTGTAAATTTACAGTCAAATAATTAACAGTGTAGTCTAGGCTAAATCGCCCTGAATTAAATTGTAAAAACAGATCAGATAATGTATTTGTCGAAATGTTGCGATATTGTTTCATTTAAATTCATAATTATTCTATAAATGTTATTTAGTTTAGCAGCAGCAAGCACTGTGGTTCGAGATTTATATATAAAAAATAATAATAATTCACAAATCGCATGCAGGTTGTAAGGATCCAAAGATCCCCATGGAATTTAACATTGAGTTGAACATTGTATTCATGACAACAAATGAACATGCGTTTGAACAAATTAACATGCGTTTGTATTTAGGTTTGCTTGGAAAAAGCTGGCCCAAACCGAGCGTTTTATTTCTTCAAATATTGAAATAATTAAATGTTTAGTAATAAACTTTTATGACAGATGTATTAGCCTACTAGCCTACATTAGCCTAAATAATTAAATAATTTCATTATCAACACTTTACTAGCCTAATGCTATGTCTAGAATTAAGTGTGAATTGCGACTTCTCTTTGTTTTAAGTCGGTCTCAAACTCAGATAGCCTGTGGGGGGTTGGGGGTTCAGGAGGTGTTAAATGTCCCGTCTTTCATTTGCAGAGCGAGCCTGATGACCAGGCAAAGGCAAAATACTTTTAAAGATAAATCTCTCGATGTGTCCAAATAGGCCCTTAAAGTATATTGTAGTTTTATGTATTGTATTTAAAGGGGTTTCACACAGCATTTCAGTTGAAGTGTTCAAATATATTTGTTTCAACTAGTTTTGTATAATTTTAATATGTTTGAGCAGTGTGTTTGTCAATAATCTGGCATTATCTAAACATGAACTATCGACGAAACGCGTTCTTGCCAACTAAACGAATGCGAGTGAGCAGCAGATACAGAGCGCTTTTATTCGCGATCCACCTCGTTTTATTGTACGGTGAATTCAACCAGGCATTCTGTTTCTTTGAAGCAACAAAGGCTAAATAATTTGTTACAGTTTTTTTCCGTGATTTGTATGGATGACACACAGCGATACAGTAGCCTATTATCAGCTGTATGATGGGTCGAGAGAGACTCCGCGCGCGCAGTGCAGGGAGACTAAATAAACTAAAATAAAAGAGATTCAGCGCGAGAAAGAAGCAAAGAAAAACGCATTATCTTAATTTATGTTGCTTTGAACTATTTTCGTTTTGTAGACTATTTTAATTGTTTATTTAGCTGCAATTTCTTTGGCAATACAGATTTAAAATGTCGCAAGAATAATATTCTGTTTCTTACTTAGAAAATAAACTCTGTGCAATGTTTTAAATAAATAAACTGCCCCCGACACTTTATTTAAACCTTGAAATGTCCAGGATCTATTTTAAAAAAATTCTTCCTTTGCTATGGCGGGTATCAATGTCAGTCATCTCAATTTCGTGAATGATTCACAAAACAATAATTTAGCAGATTAAAGACTATCTTCATCATTTTCATTTTCTGACGCGATAGGCTGATAATCTTCCTTCATCAGTTTTGTCGTCTGTGCAGCGGCTCTACTGGAATTTAGCAAATTTATTTTGAAATGTGCCATTGATAATTAAACAAAATGCTTGACTTCAATAAACAGTTAGTTACCTATCTAAGCATCAAGAATGGTAATACATTGAACATAGCTAGTGAGATTCGATCTCGCATCGCTTGAAACTATGTGAAGCTCGTGCGATTGCGTTGACCACTGCGCTATCATCGGCACACTGTTAACATCACGTCTTATGCTGTTCTAAAGCCTCATTGATGTAGCCTAATATTTTTCTATTGCAATGTTTTGTGTGTTGAAATGTTTTCATTATTTATTAAATGTATTACATTTAATTTCAGTCTTGTGATTATGAATTCGTTTAACTACATGTTTCACTTGAATTTATCTGCTATTACCACATTTCAATCACTCTCAATGAGCCGCGGCGCGGCGGCAGATTACGCAATAGAGAGAATAAACTGACACTTTTCAAAGTCTGCGATTGTATCGCCTCTTAGCGGTCAAAGGCAGCAAATACACACCCGCAATTTTAAAAGTCGTATTCTGGTTGAATACCATCTGTAATAACCATTCTACCAGCATCAGTTGTGTGAAAAAAATTAATAAAATAAAAATAAATGTTGGTTTCTACAGAGGTAAACACAACCAAGTATAACAGGGTTATGACATCATCGACTGTTGACAGCGTACGTACGTCAACAAATACACCTGTCCAGTGATCCGGAATTCATGTATCTACTTATCATGCTAAGTATCTAAGTATCAGCATCACGCTTGTCACATTAATTAATGAACTGAAGTTTTCACAGACATTACTTCAGTCATGATATTTCCAAATAAAGATAACCGAAGAAGAAATCGTTTCGGTTACTAACGTAACCTCGGTTCCCTGAGATGAGTGACTGACCATTTTTCCCCAGTGACTGACCAGACGCTGGCATTAATAAAGCCGCAATGGCCGACACATATACTTTGAGCATGAAGGGGGATCTACCCTTCGTCCAAAAGCTCTTGGAGGAAGGGAAGTAACTCCGTTACTCCACAGTTTTTCGGATCCATGTTCCGTGCTGAGCACCAGCTTGAGAACACTGACCATTTTAAAGCATAAAGTCGCCTGGTAGAGGGCGCTCTAGCCCCTGTGATGGTGCTTAACACTCCCTCTGGGAGGTTAACGGGTATCCGTTGAGAGCCCATGCATGCAGGGCCCACAGTTCGGGGTGGGGATGCCAGAGCGTCCCTTTGGCCTGAGAGAGATCTTTCCTCACAGGGACTGGCCAAGGGGCTGTCCCTCCTGGCTGCATCAGCTCCGGAAACCATGTACGGTTCCTCCAGAGCGGGGCGACTAGGAGCACCCCGCACCTGCTCTTCCTGATCCGTTTGATGACCTATGGTAACAGCGAGATCGGGTGGGAAAGCATAGAGCGGGCGATTGGGCTAGTTGTGGGCCCTGTTCTTTGTAAAGTATGTTGGGCAATGAGCGTTGTCTTCTGAGGCGAAGAGGTCGACCTCTGCCCTGCCGAAGATGCTCCATATCTACTGAACCACCTGGGGGAACGTTGTCCCTGGATAACATATCTGGACCCAAGTTTAGGATGCCTGGCACATGCGCTGCTCTCAGCGAGCGCAGGTTGTGCTGAGCCCTCACAAGAAGGCCATGGTAAACAGGGTCCGGGATCTGATACCGCCCTGACGATTTATGTAGGATACCACCGACATGTTGTCCGATCGGACTAGGATGTGGTGACCCCTCAAGCGTGGGAGAAAAAACTCCAGAGCTAGCTTGACCGCTTTCATCTCTAGACAGTTTATGTGTAGGCACTTCTCCAGGTCTGACCATAGACCGGAGATCGGCCTGCCCTCGTGCAGGGCCCCCCAACCGAGGTTGGATGCATCTGTCGAGACTGCTTTTAGCTTTGAGACAGTTCCCATATTGACGCCCGACTGGTACCAGTCGGCTGCCTTTCAAGGTTCCAGTGCTTCGACACAGCGCTGGGTAACCCTGAGACGAAGGCGACCCATCGTCCATGCGCCTGTAACGGACTGGCCGAAATGGGCGAGTCCAGGAAGGAAGCTCTATCCGCATCCTTCATCTCTGTGAGCGTCAGCCACAGATGGCGTTCCAAAACAATGAAAACCGCCATGTTCCTGCCGATAGCTTGAGCGGTGGTCTTTGTAGTCTGTTGCACTGCGCTGGTCTCTAAATGCCTCAGGGTCGGGGCCAGCCTCGTCCAGAGTACAGAGAAGGTTGGCCTGGAAAACCTGAAGCACCGACATAGTGTGGAGTGCTGATGCAGCCTGACCGGCGGCGGTGTAAGCGCGACCGACAAGGACTGACGTAGTTCGGCAGGCTTTAGAGGGGTGGGCGGCCTTCGACTGCCATCCAGAGGAAGGCGGGCAAAGGTGCACGGACACAGCCTCTTGGATAGGGGCAAGATGCTGGTTGCCTTTTTCCAGGGTGCCGTCAACAACAGAGAGCGTCGAGGAAGCAGACGAGTTAAGCCTGGCGGAAAACGGCGCCTTCCATGACTTCGTCAACTCGTCGTGGAGATCGGGAAGAAACGGAGCGGGCCTTTGCTGAGGCGTCGGGCGGCGCCCCTGCAGATACCACTCGTCAAGCCTGTTGCGTGTCGGCTCCTGGGGTGAAGACCACTCGAGACCGAGGTCTTCGACGTCCTTAGTCAGCAGGCGAACTAGTTCAGTGTCCACACTGGCCCTAGTTCCACTGGTGCTGGCTTGGGTTGAGGGGGCGGGTCCGGAATGGAGCCTGACCAGTCCTCTCAGAGAAGGAAGCAGACGGGCGTTGGCCATCAGGGATGACCGGTGAGGGCGAATCAGAGAGCAAGGCACGCGGGGAATTATCCGGCTTGAGTTCGCGGGTCGCTGAAGCCTGTGGAGCTCTCTGAGAGCGGCGCTTTTTACGCCTAACGCAGCGGCGACACAGACAGAGCTTTTTAAAAGGATATAGTGCGCGCCGGATAGCGCAGTTGGAACGCCGTCTGAAGGCGGCGTGGGGAGAGTCTCCTAGCCAGCTTCTCCAGTCCCGCTGAGTGCTTGCCTCGATGGCGCGAGGCTTCTTCCGGAGTCAGCGAAGAGGATCCTTCGCTGAAGGAGATGAAATCAAGGCATCTATGGGTGGCGCGGCCTTTTATAATATGAAGCCACGCCCATTTTGGCGGGCTGTGACCCATAGAAGGCGCAAATCGTCCCCATTGGCTCTCATGTTAGCCGTGCCTCTCCATAGGTTGTAGCAATTGCCGCAGAGCAGCCAATAAGCGCGCGAGCCGTCTCGCTTGGGTATGCTTGCTGCAGCAAGTGCGTTTTAAATTAAAGAAAATTATAAGGATAATTTTAGTCTTCAATCTTTCAGAGTAGACCAACATTCCACAGGTCACAATCAACAACCTGATCAACTGCTTCCACTGCGTTAGGCAAATGGTGGTCATACCAGATACTGACTGGTTTTCGGTCCAAGAAACCACTTTGCAACCCCATAGCAAAGCTTGAAACCATAGACACTACAATTTATAACATTTATTTACGACTGTTGCTTAAGACGTGTGCGTATGGAGCAAGTGGTGGTTTGTTGTTGTCTCACTAATTGTGTCAAGTTATGTGCTCCAATTGGTTTTTGATTTGACGGTCGTAGAAGTCACACTGCAGGACTATTTCTAAACTTCTGACACTGCCATGGTTTGGTTTTCGGAAAACATGACAAACTAGCGAACCAAGACTTCAGATTTTGACTGAGGATCAGATTAATCGTTTTGGATTCACAAAATCTGTCTCATACGGCCAAATTGAAGCCAAATCGTACAGTGTGCAACCGGCTTTACTTCGATTTATCATATTTACTGGTTCAAGTAAAGTATGTCTACAACCTCATATTTTTATTTATTTTCGACAATTTGACAATTTATTTTCGGTAGGGACAGTTACTTCTCAAATAGTGCTTTCTTAAAATTTAATTGCTTTTACAGAACAGAAATGTGATTATGCCTGAATAATAGATCATACACTATATCATGAAGAAAGACTAACCACAGGCTGATTAATAGATAGATTGGTTTATTCATGGATGAATTTGATGGTAAGATTTATAGATACTGTAGAATAACAAAGGTGAGGTAAAGGATGCATTCACTGCTTACTGACAGTTTGGGCAGAAAAAAATATTTACAAATTATCTAATTTGCAAATGCAGCATATCATAATAACATTCTATCAAAATAGCTGACATAAATTTGGAAACTTAGAAGAATACAAAAACCTTGCAAGCACTTTTTTCACATGTGTAAACACACATTTTCACAAACCATCTGTTGTACCTTCCTCCACAGCCGTTCTGTCATTATTTCCGTAAATCATTGCACCATTTGTTTTTAGTGAGCAGAGAGGAAGCAAAACGTGCCTTTAACACTGTGCTATTGGATGTAATTTTGTTTAAATAGCGATGGGGGACAAATAAAAGGCTTGCGCTTGCATGTAAATTGATGTGATTAACCACCAGCTTTGTTTAACAAAGGCCTGTCAATCATGCCGTCCTTTGTCTGTACTGCTAATTGTCATTTCATTGTTGAGCAAACACAATTTCCCCTTTCCTAAATAAATAGATTATAAATAAGATGAATAATTAATCAACTGTTCCATGGTCAATTGCCATTTTCCTTGAAGCAGATGCCACATCATTATTAAAAGAACAAATGGGTCATTTCTCGAGTTCAAATATTAGAGCTATTAAAAAGACATTCTTCGTTTGTGCTCTATTCTTACACAGAAATGAGGGATTATCTTATATTTGGTGCTGTAACATCGTGTACTGTGGTTGTTTCCTATAATTCTCTTAATAAAACTGCACTTTTATACAAAGTTTAACTCAATAAAAATGTGTTTCTCTCTCCCTGAAACAGCTTGGCAGTCAGTTTGAGGCAAAGTATCTTTTTGCAAAATAACAGAATACAAATAGTCTTGTGTTTGCAATCTAGACACTGGGGTTCTGCATTCATCAGAAACTCAGATGCAAGAAGCAAGCAAACAAAAATATACATATTGGGGGAGTGAAAAATTAGATGCTCATGGCTTTATTTGTTGGTCAGTTTAGAGTTGCAAGCTCCTTCCCCAGAAGAGATATTACTGTTTACTGAAGACTCTGAGATTGTTTAGTGCTGCCAAATTGTGAAAAATAGGACCTTTGAAATTGTGAATAAATGGGATGAGAAACACAAGATAATCATTGTGCTTTCAGTAAAGACTGCTGCAGCGAAGACTCAAGTCAGTACCTTGTTCTTAAGAGATATCAAACTAGGTAGTAATTATTGTGATAACACTTTGTAATTAAGCTCTTCCTCCTCCATTGGTTCTAACCAGTCTGTGCCCTGTCTTCTGGCTCATTCGTCTCCACCCAGTCTCCTGGCCCCTTCGTCTCCCGGTGTTAAGCCCAATCAAGGGAAAAGGACGGGGGGGAAAAAGTTGGAGAAACAATAATGAGTTTATTAGCATCAATTGGGGACCCAACTTCGGGAGTTGACCAGGCCAAAATAACAAACAAAATGTTCTTAGTTTTTAAACCTGTACACCTAATCAAAAGAAAATACAATGCACTTACCAAAAACTGCCTAACACCAATTAAGGGCACACAAGTTCGATCTCCTTCCCACAATCACATAACACTGAGGCGTGGATACGTACAAAAATAGATCTTTATAAAGTACTCATAAATTGTTTAAAAGACCACTGGTGGTAATACATTAGTGGTGGCAAACAAGGCCACTGATTTGTATAGGAGCAAATTGGTCAAACAAAGAAACAGAAACGCAGGCTCTCGTCATTGAGCTGGGGTGCACCCGTAGTTGGGCAGGCTAAGCAGCAGGGCCGTGCACAGACATTTTGAGGGGCAGTGGCCTAAACCAAAAAAAAGGGGCACTAAGGGGGTGGTTGCTTGTTAACAATTAAAAGAGAAGACAGCACACACTCAAATACATTTTAGACTTTATTGTAGATGACAATTCACAATTACACATTGCTGATAATAACAGAAACTGCTGTTTGACATTTTTATATTTACCTTTTCCATTTACAGCAACACTTTTTTATCATGTACCATGTCCTGAAAGATCTTGATAACCTATTTTTTTATGGTTCACAATTAAACATTGGTGATAATAACAAACTATTTACCATTTTGTAAATGGAATCGCTTTGTTTGTGTTTGGAGTTTGTGTTTCGAATCGCTTTGTTTGTGTTTGTATTTCGAATCGCTTTGTTTGTGTTGGAGTTTGTGTTTGTGTTCGAATCGCTTTGTTTGTGTTTGGAGTTTGTGTTGTGTTTCGAATCGCTTTGTTTGTGTTTGGAGTTTGTGTTGTGTTTCGAATCGCTTTGTTTGTGTTTGGAGCTCCGTCGAATTGATTCATAAATCCTTGATTTTCTTCTTTACACTCATTTTTGTGTTTCGAATCGCTTTGTTGTGTTTGGAGCTCCGTCGAATTGATTCATAAATCCTTGATTTTTTTTCTTCGTTACACTCATTTATAAACGAGCATTTTCTATTTTTCCAGCGTGTGAACATATCTCCGATACTACTCTCTATAAAAAACAATCGGATTGCTTTGATATCGCTGGTTATATCCAACTTTCCGAACTTCCGTTACTATCTCTAACGTTAGCCCGCTAGCATTTGCACGCGTGGTCTCGCCTATCGACCGTCTTATTTACACTCGAATCACTGGAAGGATACGGGTTCTATCCATGATTTCAGTCCTAAATTAGTAGTGATATTGGTAGCATCACTGCTAATTTATTGTTCATCTGTCATAATGGCGAATATATCGGATGTGTGTCTACCTCTGAGTGCAGGTGAGGACACGTTTGAGCTGCATTCGGTGCGGTTGGAGCTGGAGTCCGTGGAGGAGCAGATCCGTGATCTGCTGGGGAGGCAGGCCGAGCTGCAAGACCGACGATCAGCGCTTGAAGCATCACGCGCCGATGCTCACAAGTCAGTGGTTAGTAACTTTTCGACTCCGGCCTCCTCTACTCCGTGTATTTCTCTGCACAGGACCCGAGCATCCCTGCCCTCATTCACCCCGGCACCGACACAGCACCATGGACCCTGGATGATTCCACAACGGAAGACGCGAGCCAGGACCAGAGCAAGGACCTCTCCGCCCCTCCCGGTCTTCGAGATCTCCACCCGGAACCGCTTCTCCCCTCTTCGCGAGACGGAACGCGACGACGCTGTGATCATCGGCAGTTCCATGGTCCGGCATGTCCGCGCTACCTAAGGTAAAGGTATGGTGCGCACTCACTGCTTTCCTGGTGCTCGTGTTCTCGATGTCGCTGCGCAGGTCCCCGAGATCCTGAACGGTGACGAGCGCGTCGGAGCTGTCGTGCTGCACGCGGGGGTGAACGACATCAGGCTGCGGCAGACGGAGGTTCTGAAGAGGGAGTACAGGAGCCTGATCGAGACGGTACGCAGAACATCGCCTGAAGCAAAGATCGTCGTGTCTGGACCGCTTCCCACGTACCGACAAGGACAAGAAAGGTTCAGTAGATTGTTTGCACTAAATGAATGGTTAATGTCATGGTGTAATGAACAGAGACTGCTCTTTGTAAATAAATGGAATCTGTTTTGGGAGCGACCTAGGCTCTACCGTGCTGATGGCCTGCACCCCAGCAGAATCGGAGCGGCTGTTCTGTCGGACAACATCTCCAAGACGTTACACACCATATGACTAGTAAGTCAAAGTCCAAATCACATTCTTTGCTGTCCCAAATTAATTGATATAAGTACCAGTGTAGAACACTTTATAGAAACTGTGTCTATTCCTCGTTTAGTGAGGCCAAACAATAAATCTACTGTAGGATCTAAGAAAAATCTAATTGTGATTAAACCAGAAAATCTCAATATTAGTGAACAAAAACAATTTCTAAAGCTAGGTCTTCTAAACATTAGATCGCTTAACATAAGGCGGTTATTGTAAATGAAATGGTCACTGATAATAGCTTCGATGTACTCTGCCTTACTGAAACCTGGGTTAAATCGAATTATTATTTCGGTCTTAATGAGTCCACTCCACCAGGATACGGTTATAAGCATGAGCCCCGTCTGATTGGTCGTGGCGGCGGTGTTGCAACAATCTATAGAGATATTCTTAATGTTACTCAGAAAACAGGCCACAGGTTTAATTCGTTTGAAGTACTTGTGCTAAATGTTACGCTCCTAGATGTAAGAAAGAAATCCCTATTATCTCTAGCCTTGGCTACTGTATATAGACCGCCAGGGCCTTACGCTTATTTCCTAAAAGAGTTTGCAGATTTTCTCTCAGATCTATTGGTCAATGTCGATAAGGCAATAATTGTTGGAGATTTCAACATACACATAGATAACACAAATGATGCGTTAGAGGCTGCGTTTACAGATTTATTAAACTCCTTTGGGGTCAAGCAAAACGTTAGTGGTCCCACTCATCGTCTTAATCATACTCTAGATTTAATTATATCATATGGAACCGATCCAACCGATATAGATATTATACCGCAAAGTGATGATGTCACTGATCATTACATGGTAACTTGCATACTACGTACGGCTGAAATGTGTCATGTTGCGCCGCGTTATCGACCAGGCAGAACAATCCTTCCAACTACTATAGATAGATTCTTGAATAGCTTACCTGATCTATCTCAGCTTCTCAGTGAACCCAAACAAACAGATGAGCTAGAGGAAATGACTAGCAGTATGAGCACCATTTTCTCTAGTACATTAGAAATTGTTGCACCAATTAGATTAAAAAAGGTTAGAGAGAAAACTAAAGCATCATGGTACAACAGTGCTACACATGTTATCAAGAGAGAAACTCGTAACTTAGAGCGCAAATGGAAACAAACAAATTTAGAGGTCTTTAGAATCGTGTGGAAAGACAGTATGTCACGTTATAAAAAGGCTCTAAAAGCAGCCAGGGCTGAGCATCTCCGCAAACTAATAGAAAATAACCAAAACAATCCAAGGTTTTTATTTAACACCGTGGCTAGATTAACAAATAAACAGACATCACCTGAACAAAATATTCCGTTACATTTTAATAGTAATGATTTCATGAATTTCTTCACTGAGAAAATAGAAAGCATCAGAAACACAATTGTAAATGTACAATCTTTGACAGCGTCTTATGATTCAGCCTCAATTATCGCCCCTCAAGAACAACTACAGCGCTTTACAACTATAGGACAGGAAGAGCTAAATAAACTTATCACTTCATCTAAAACAACAACATGTTTATTAGATCCAATACCCACTAAACTACTGAAAGAAGTGTTACCTGTAGTGGAAGAGCCTCTTCTCAATATTATTAACTCGTCTCTATCTTTAGGACATGTTCCAAAAACATTCAAGCTGGCAGTTATAAAACCTCTTATTAAGAAACCACAATTAGATCCAAATAACCTAGCAAATTACAGACCCATTTCAAATCTTCCAATTATGTCTAAAATACTAGAAAAAGTTGTGTCCGCTCAACTGTGCTCTTTCTTGCAAGAAAACTATATCTATGAAAAGTTTCAGTCTGGATTCAGGCCACATCATAGCACAGAAACTGCACTGGTTAAAATTACAAATGATTTACTTTTAGCTTCTGACCAAGGCTGTATCTCAATACTAGTTTTACTCGATCTTAGTGCTGCGTTTGACACTATAGATCATAAAATACTCTTAGATCGACTTCAAAATTACACTGGTGTTCAGGGACAGGCATTAAGCTGGTTTAGATCGTACCTATCAGACCGTTACCATTTTGTCCATTTAAATGGGAAAAAATCAAAGATAACGTCAGTAAATTATGGAGTGCCGCAGGGATCTGTATTAGGCCCCCTGCTATTCTCAATTTATATGCTGCCACTTGGTAATATTATAAGAAAACATGGAATAAGTTTCCACTGTTATGCTGATGACACTCAATTATATATTTCATCAAGACCAGATGATAACACTAAATTATCTAAAATGACAGAGTGTGTTAAAGATATAAAATATTGGATGACGTGTCATTTTCTTCTATTAAATTCAGATAAAACGGAGGTATTACTGATTGGTCCAAAAAACTGCCCACAAAACCTCTTACAATACAACCTTAATCTAGATGGACGTCCTGTTACTTTATCCTCTACAGTAAAAGACCTGGGTGTTATACTAGACCGCAACTTGTCTTTTGAAAATCATATTTCAAATGTCACAAGAACAGCCTTTTTCCACCTTAGAAACATTGCTAAGCTACGTAATATGCTATCAGTTTCTGATGCAGAAAAGTTAGTTCATGCATTCATGACCTCGAGACTAGATTACTGTAATGCTTTATTAGCTGGTTGTCCTGCATCCTCCGTAAACAAGCTACAGTTAGTCCAAAATGCAGCTGCTAGAGTTCTTACTAGGTCAAGAAAATATGATCATATAACACCTATTTTATCATCTCTACACTGGTTACCTATTAAGTTCCGTATCAATTACAAAGTATTGTTACTGACCTATAAAGCCCTAAATGGTTTAGCTCCTGTGTATTTAAGAGATCTTCTATCGCCATATAATCCATCGCGCTCTGTAAGATCGCTAAATTCGAGGCTTCTGGTCGTACCTAGGATATCTAAGTCTACTAAAGGAGGGAGGGGCGTTTTCACATCTAGCTCCTAAACTCTGGAATAGCCTTCCTGATATTGTCCAAGGTTCAGACTCGCTCTCCCAGTTTAAAACTAGATTAAAGACGCATCTCTTTAGCCAAGCATTCACATGATACATCTCATACCTTTTATACTACAGTTAAATCAGATCAAATGCATTCATATTATGAACAGCAGCTACGCTAATTATTTCCCATCTGCCTTTTTTGTTGTTATCTCGGGACGCCTGTCCCGAGATAACTCAAATAGAGTTCGTCAGCTCCAGTTATGTATCCAGCCTCTCATGGAGACTTCAGATGCCCCAACGCCTGTGATGAGACAACTCGACGCCTGTGAAGAGACGACCCAACGCCGGCGATATGTTATGCCCTAAATTTTATGATTAACTAACTGTATTTTTGTATGTATATTTTTGAAATGCATTTTCTGTAAAGCTGCTTTGAAACAATATGTATTGTGAAAAGCGCTATACAAATAAACTTGAATTGAATTGAATTGAATTTTACATGTTGGTATTTACCTTTTCCTTTTACAGCAAAACCTTTCGATTTGGTACCATGTCCTGAAAGATCTTAACCCCCTGGGGTCGGCAAACACGCCGGCGTGATCTGCTCGCTTTTTTTCTTATCAGTGCAAAACAGATTCAAAATACTTTGTTGGTTTTGATCTTACATTTAATATTTTACATCATTCGATCCAGTTAAGTTTCTATTTTTTTTGTGTATACTCACAATAAAAACAAAGTGTTGTGTCTTTCGCCAAATAAAGAAAAATAAACATGATGCGAGTTCTGCCTTCTCTCTGTCAGTGAAGTCCATTCTGAAACGCGTCCGAAAATGAACTGTAACTCAGCGAATACTTGTCACTCAGGAACGAGACATTTGTCTTTATGAAGCTAGAATTCTCTTCTTTTAAATTAAGTAATTTATATTAAAAAACACATATTCTTAGTTTATGTAATCCGTTTGAAACCAAGGAGAGGCACAGTATTTTGTTCTCCCTTCATTATTTTTAATGAGCTGAGGCCGCCACGCCCCCCGGCGCTATTCACATGCTAATAGTTGAGGTGATCTATACGCCTCGCACACGCCCTCCGATCAATGCCATGATGAAAATGTCACGGGGTGACAAATAATCCCCGGAACTGATTCCACCAGAGAAGTGTTCCCGCCGGGGCACTTTCAGTGTAACACTGTCCCCGGGCCGGTGTGTGTGTCTGTTGTCATGACAACTAAACGGCAGATTGGCAACAGGTGTGGGGACTTCACTCTGAGTGCCTGATTGAAGCCACGCCAGCATTTTGAGAGAATAAAACACAAGTGGAAGAGAAGGCTGGGTGTGTTGTTTTTCTCCTCCGTTGATCTGGAGTGTTCTCTCTCCGTGTGGGCTTGTTGTTTTCTTTGTCTTCCCCCCGTCGATCTGGTGTGGTTCTCTCCCATTGGGAAACGTTTGTGGAGTGTTGCAGCTGAAGGATCATCGTGAAAGAAGAGGAGTGTCGCTTGTGGGATCCGAGGGCGGTTTTGAAGAGTGGAATTCGTTCGCTTGGATTGGAAAAGAGTGAGATGAGTGATTGACAAATTGAATCTCATAAACGCATGTTTTCTACACTAAATTGGATATTGATTTGGAGTGCTTGGATCACGTTGTATACATCGTACTGAGTGAAATATACTGATTCCTTGTCGATCTCTAGCCTCTCCCTTGACCATTGAAAACAGCGAAGTGAAGCCCGCTTGTAGTGGTGAGGAAATTATTCACCACATCTGTCCCAACTCTGACTATCATCGGCTCTTCAGATCGAGACCTCTGGGTGAGTGTTGGCCTTATTTTGCACTTTGAAGAGTGGATTTGTAGTGCCGGAATTGACGTTTCCCATCACGTTGCATGTTTGGAGTTGGACTGTCGTGTGTGTGTGGAAGATTTATATTTTATCGCCGTGCACTCCCCATGTGTCATGCTGGTCTACCGTTCATCATAAGAGCCTAGTGAGATCGATTGTAGTCACCTGTTGGATGTCAGAAGGAAAAGCCCCCCGTGTGCACACTACCCATAAGAACTGTTTACCTCTGCTTGAAGTTGTATGCTGTCTGTTCCAGTGAAAGCCCCGCTCAGCTTGTGACTCTGCCCCCGGCAGCACACGTGAGAACTGTTTACCTCTGCTTGAAGTTGTATGCTGTCTGTTCCAGTGAAAGCCCCGCTCAGCTTGTGACTCTGCCCCCGGCAGCACACGTGAGAACTGTTTACCTCTGCTTGAAGTTGTATGCTGTCTGTTCCAGTGAAAGCCCTGCTCCGCTTGTGACTCTGTCTCCTGCCACCCATGTGAGAGCTGTTCACCTCTATTTGAAGTGTTGATTCCGTCTGTTCCAGTGGAAGCCCGGCTCCGCTTGTGACTCTGTCTCCTGCCACCCATGTGAGAGCTGTTCACCTCTATTTGAAGTGTTGATTCCGTCTGTTCCAGTGAAAGCCCTGCTCCGCTTGTGACTCTGTCTCCTGCCACCCATGTGAGAGCTGCTCACCTCTATTTGAAGTGTTGATTCCGTCTGTTCCAGTGAAAGCCCTGCTCCGCTTGTGACTCTGTCTCCTGCCACCCATGTGAGAGCTGTTCACCTCTATTTGAAGTGTTGATTCCGTCTGTTCCAGTGAAAGCCCTGCTCCGCTTGTGACTCTGTCTCCTGCCACCCATGTGAGAGCTGTTCACCTCTATTTGAAGTGTTGATTCCGGCTGTTCCAGTGAAGGCCCGCTCAGCTTGTGACTTAAGTCTGTTGTAGCCCTGAAACCCACTTGTTCGTCACTCACCACTGTGAGTCTGGCACCAGCGCCAGAAGGAAGTGAGCTCCGACCGTCTACTCACCTGGGATACCCACTTGTTCGTCCTTTACCGCTGTGAGTCTGGCACCAGCGCCAGCAGGAAGTGAGCCCCGACCGTCTACTCACCTGGGATACCCACCTGTTCGTCACTCACCACTGTGAGTCTGGCACCAGCGCCAGAAGGAAGTGAGCCCCGACCGTCTACTCACCTGGGATACCCACCTGTTTGTCCTTTACCACTGTGAGTCTGGCACCAGCGCCAGAAGGAAGCGAGCCCTGTCCTACCTACTCACCTGCGATACCTACCTGTCCATAAACCTACCACGGTGTTGCCTCGGATTCCTGGGAAGAGGAAGGAAGAAGATTTTAGATAGGATTTTCAAATTGCTTTTAGACATTAAATAAAGTTGTCATTCTTTTATTCCTGTCTCCGGCCTCCTCCTTTGACGCGCTCCTCAGGGTGATCCTGGTCTAGGGGTGGGTGCAGTCTGGCTTGGCCCACCTCGACCTGTGACAGAAATTGGCGTAGTCGGCAGGGTTCACCTTGAGTTGAGCGATCAGAGGTTGAGATGGCGGAGGGGGAAGAGCCTGGGGCTCGGCAACCTGTCATGCCGATTTTCATGGGTGCCCCATGGGCCCCGAGGTACGGAGGCCCGGGGTCCGAAGTAAGTTTGTCCCTGTGGAAGACCCAGGTGGAGTACCTGGTGGGGCTTCAAGGTCTGAGTGCTCTGCAGAAGGTCCAGTTCGTTTTGAACTCTCTGGAAGGGGAGGCGAGAAGAGAAGTTCAGGCAGCACCGGAAGCCAACCGAGTGACGGTCCAGGCTATTTTTGATTTTCTTACGGGGCAGTATGGAGATACCACCTCGGTGGCTGTTCTAAGGACGAAGTTTTTCAATTCTCGCCAAGGTCCCCGGCAATCTGTTCGGGCATTCACCTTACAACTGCGGGGAGCAGTTTTCTAGACTCACGGGGAGGCAGGACCATGGTCTGGGGGGCGAAGAGGTGTTACTGCGAGATCAATTCTTGTTGGGGCTGCGAGAGGGTCCCGTATGTCAGAGCCTGCGGGTGCAGTTTCGGAGAGAACCAGACATGACCTTTGAAGAGCTGAGACGAGAAGCCTTGGCCCTTGAGCGTGACCAGGCGGAGCATGTGGAACCCCCCAGCTGTCTAGCTACCAATGTTGTTGATCCCCCCTTGGCCACTACGGCCCCCGATTGGAAGCAGGTCCTTCGAGAAGAGCTGAAGCGAGAATGTTCAGGAACAAATGTCCGAGTTGTCCAAGTCTGTCATAGAAGGGCTTTGTCGAGGGCGCCTACAGCCACCCTTTCACTCTCGAGAACAGGCTTACTCCGACGGGAATCGCCCTTCCGAACGCCGCCCTCCCCGGTCAGTGGGCTCCCGATTCCAGTGGGATGAACATGGGCGGCCCATTTGTAATGGCTGTGGAGAGCCGGGGCATTACTTTCGCCAGTGCTCTGCCCGACGGGCATCACAAGGGTTTTTTTTAGAGTCTCCGGCCACTGTGGGTCAAGTGGTCGGGACCCCCTTATCAGACCCCTTATTAGACCCCTCTTCTTCTACATCCTCTCAGAGTCGCTTGATAGGCCGTTGCCCAGTGGTGGTGGCCCAAGTTAATGGTCAGGAAATACGTTGTCTCTTGGATACAGGCTCCCAAGTGACCTTATTCACCGAAAGTTTGGCCCATGAGCTGTTTGGCACCAATGGTAGACTGCCTGTGGAGGCCCCCTGGTTGACGCTACGTGGGGCAAACGGACTGGACATACCGTATGTGGGATACCTTGTGACCGATTTGAAGATCCATGGAGTTGTAGTGCCTCAGAAGGGGGTAGTAGTTGTCCGAGACCCGTGCCTGGGGTCCCATCGCGCCCTGATTGGGATGAATGTCATCTCGGATTGCTGGGAGGAGCTATTTCGAAGTAGACCGGCGCAAGCAGCTGTAACCCCAGCTGGTCAGGAGTGGGACCGTATCAGGGCCGATTGCCGCCGGATATGTCTGGCCGAACAACAGCATGACCGGGAGAGCACGGGGAGAGTGGCCTGCCGCTACGCCCTGTCCATCCCAGCTCGAAGTGAGGCTGTAGTCTGGGCTAGGCTGCCCCCTCGACGTTACCACCCGCAAGAGTGGGTGATGGTGGAGCCCCACGAAGAGGGTCCCAAAGTGGAGATAGCTCGAGGACTGGCAACTGTTCAGGGAGGCCGAGTCTCAGTAAGAGTGAGGAACACGAACCCCTTCCTTATCCACCTGTATCATCACCAATGTTTGGCCCGGGTGACCTCAGTAAGACCGCAGCAGGTTCGTGAGCAGGGCGAAGTTAACTTTAAGCGGGTGAGTCCTACAGTGGTCGAAGTGGCTTTAGCGCGGGCCGGTCCAGGAGCGGAGGAGGTAGAAGGAGGATTGCCTGCTCACTTAAAGGGAGAATCTTTACGGGGTGACGGGCTGGAGGAGGGACAAGTGGGACAACTGCAAGAGTTCTTGAGGGGATGGCAACACCTGTTCTCTACTCACGAGGAGGACTATGGCCGCACTGATGTGGTAAAACACCAGATTCCGACTGGGGACGCTGCACCAAGCCGAGAGCGCTACCGACCTGTACCACCGACCTTGTACACGGAGGTCCGCACCCTGTTGCGAGGAATGCTTGACCGAGGGATTATTCGTGAGAGCAGCAGCCCTTGGGCCGCACCGATAGTGTTGGTCCGCAAGAAGACGGGTTCCTGGAGGTTTTGTGTGGATTACCGCCGGTTGAACCTGGTGACCAAGAAGGATGCTTTCCCGTTGCCGCGGGTTGAAGATTCTCTCACGAGCCTCACTCAAGCTGCCTGGTACTCTACCCTCGACTTGGCCAGCGGTTATTGGCAGGTGCAGATGGACGAGCGTGATCGGGAGAAGACGGCATTTACCACCCCTTTCGGTCTCTATGAGTGGGACCGGATGCCGTTCGGCCTCTGCAATGCTCCAGCCACGTTCCAGCGGCTGATGCAGCGTTGTTTGGGCAGCCAAGTGATGGATACCACCCTCGTCTACCTTGACGACATCATCACTTACTCCCCCGATTTCAAGTCCCACCTGGAGCATCTTGGGCAAGTCTTCCGCTCCCTAGAGCGCTATGGGCTGAAGTTACAGCCTGACAAGTGTCAGCTCTTCCGTAAGGAGGTCAAGTTTCTGGGCCACGTGGTCAGTGCGGCTGGGATCTCCGTTGACCCAGAAAAAGTGAGGGCGGTGCAAGAGTGGACCGCTCCCCAGACGGTGCGTCAAGTTCGGTCATTCCTGGGCTTCGTGGGCTACTATAGGCGCTTCATTAAGGACTTCTCCAGAATCGCCAAACCCATCAACCAGCTGTTGGGAGGCACGGGGTCGAGCACGGGGGTCGAGGGTCCCCCTCCATCCAATGGGACCCAGCCTGTGAAGCCGCTTTCCAGCAGCTCAAGCAGGAACTCTTACAGGCCCCGATATTGGCCTATGCCGACTTTACTCAACCATTCATCCTGTACACCGATGCAAGTCAACTAGGGTTGGGAGCCGTCTTGGCGCAGAAACAACACGGAGAGGAGAAAGTAATAAGTTATGCAAGCCGAAGTTTACACCCCGCAGAGAAAAATGACTCGAATTACAGCTCCTTTAAACTCGAGCTACTGGCCATGAAGTGGGCGTTGGGCGAAAAATTTAAAGATTACTTGTGGGGAGCCAAGGTACGGGTTTGTCACGGACAATAACCCGCTGGTGCATCTACAAACGGCCAAACTAGGGGCAGTGGAGCAACGCTGGGTGGCGCAACTGGCCAACTTCGATTACCAGATCCAGTACCGGCCAGGTAGAGAGCACACCAACGCTGACGTATTATCCAGGTTACCAGGGGAAGGATCGGCAGGCCATACACCGGCCCCAGGACTGGGATCCGACGAGGGATTAATGGTGGGAGTTGTAGAGGCCCCAGGGCAGACGCCTGAGGACCCCCCTCCGTGTTGGGGGTGGGACCCACAACGCTGGAGACTGTGGCAGGGCGAAGATGGAGATGTGTTGCAGGTACGGACATGGTTGGAGCAGAAGACCTGGCCCGAGGGGGCGGAACGTCGAACTCAGACCCGAAGTGTGCGAGGCCTGCTGGGACAGAGGGAAAGGCTCTATTTGAGGGATGGGGTGCTCTGTAGGACTCTTCAGGACCCAGGCCGAGGAGAGGAGGTCTGTCAGATCGTGGTCCCCGAAGGTCGATGGCAGGCTTTACTGGAGGCGTACCATGCTAGGATGGGACATCAAGGGCAGGAGAGGACATTGGCTTTGTTGAGACGACATTTCTACTGGCCTGGGATGGAGGGTACCACCAGGACTTACCTTCAGAGATGCCCACGTTGCACCTTGTTCAAGTCCAGGAGGGAGAAACGGGCACCGCTGGTCCCGATTCAGGCCAGGGCACCTCTGCACATGGTGGCAATGGACTTCCTCACCCTGGGACGGCCGGTGGACCAGATCCAGAATATTCTCGTTGTTACCGATCTGTTCACTAAACATGCTTGGGCCATCCCCACTATAGACCAAACTGCCCTGACCACTGCTAACGCCCTCTGGAAGTACGTGATCCAGCCATTTGGATGCCCTGAAATCCTCCATTCAGACCAAGGGGCTAACTTTGAGTCAAAGGTGATTCATGAATTATGCCAACTGTACGGATGTAAGAAGACCCATACGACCCCATATCATCCTCAAGGGAACGGGGGGGTGTGAACGATTCAATCAAACCTTGCTGGGCTTGTTGGGAACCTTGGAGGAAGAGCAGCAGGGCCACTGGGCTGATCGGCTCCCAGCAGTGATACAGGCGTATAACAACAGCATACACAGTACCACCGGTTATGCCCCTACCTACCTGATGTTCGGCCGACATGTGAGGCTTCCAATGGATATGCTTATGGGAACCACTGGGGGAGAAGAGGGAAGTAGTCTGTCCGACTGGGTAGCGAACCACCACCGACGCCTTCAGTCCGCATACGAACAAGTCGCTGGCCGGATTAATCAGGCGGCGTTAAAGAGCAAGAGACTGTACGATAGGACGGCCCGAGAAGCCCCCGCTACTGCCCGGGGAGAGGGTGCTGCTACGGGATAATCGCCGACAAGGGAAGGGAAAATTGAGCAACCGATGGGAGGCCCAGCCATATGTCGTTCAGCGACAACCCCATCCGGACCAACCTGTATATGCCTTACGGCCTGAAGGTAAGACGGGCCCCGAACGGGTGTTCCACCCGCAACCTGATCCGCCCTTGCCCGAATTACCAAAGCCAGTGGTAGAGAACCACCGGCCGAGACGACTTGGACGCCCCCTGCTGGTAGGATGGGCAGTGATCCCGAGGGGCCTAGGCCTAGGACCACGACCTGAAGCACCCATCTCCCCACCACGACGTTCTCAGC